>JAVSCE010011963.1:0-150245 GCA_032199065.1 Smutsia gigantea
TGACTTGTGGGGTCGGCGGGGCTTGCGAGGAGGCCTGAGAGGGCGGTTGGTCTGCCACTCCGCAGGTCAGTGGCCTCCGGTGTGGGGGCAGGCTGCAGGTGGTGGAACCAGCTGAGCAAACTTCCCATGAGGAGCGTCAGCGGGTTCTGTCAGTTGAGCAGCAGCTACGGCTCTACTGGACTCCCTTCAGTACCGCGCCTTCGCCAGAGGTGAGGCGGGCATTGTGCGCTGGCAGCACGCGAGGGCCATTTGCCAGGAGATGGCACGTGAATGCAATCTTGGGTCTTGGTGCTTGCGGCTCGGTCCCCACCCCTCCTGGGGAGTATGCGCATGGGACAGAAATTACACGCACCCCTATGCTGCCTTGAGCACCTTGACCAGGTATTTATTTCTTTTTTAAATTTTCTTTTAATTGGTTTTTCCCAATTTATTACTCCCTTTCACTGATTTTGGCTTCAAAGATTATTTGCCCTGTGCTGGGACCATGTTTTTCCCCAGAGTTACACTGGTAAAATAACTGACATACTTATTTTTTTTTCTTTATGGTGGGGGACGATATTAAGGTACTATTGGTATACACTCTTAGGAAAGTTTCACGTGAGAAAACAATGTGGTTACTATATTTACCCATATAATCAAGTCACCACCCATACCCCAATGCAGTCACTGTCCATCAGTGTAGTAAGATGCCACAGAGTCACTGTTTGCCTTCTCTGTGCTACACTGTTTTCCCCGTAACCCCCCACACCATGTGTACTAAACATAATACACCTCAATCCCCTTCTCCAATCCTCCCCACACACCTCCCCTTTGGAAACCACTAGTTCCTTCTTGGAGTCTCTGAGTCTGCTGCTATTTTTTTACTTCAGTGTTGCTTCATTGTTATACTCCACAAAGAAGGTAAATCATTTGGAACCTGTCTTTCTCCCCCTGGCTTATTTCACTGAGCATAATACTCTCCAGCTCCTTCCACATTGTTGTAAACGGTAGGATTTGTTTCTTTCTTATGGCTGAAGAGTATTCCATTGTGTATATGTACCACCTCTTCTTTATCCATTCATCTACTGATGGACTCTTAGGTTGCTTCCATTTCTTTGCCATTGTAAAAAGTGCTGCAATAAACATAGGGTGCATATGTCTTTTTGAATCTGACAAGTTGTATTCTTAGGGTAAATTCCAAGTACTGGATTCCCAGGTAAAATGGTATTTCTATTTTTAGTTTCTTGAGGAACCTCCATATTGCTTACATTTCCACCAGCAGTGTAGGTAGGTTCCACTTCCTCCACATCCTTGCCAGCATTTGTTTTTCTTAGTCTTTTGGATGCTGGCCATCCTTATTGGTGTGAGGTGATATCTCATTGTGGTTTTAATTTGCATTTCCCTGATGATTAGTGATGTGGAGCATCTTTTCATGTGTCTGTTGGCCGTCTGAATTTCTTCCTTAGAGGAGTGTCTGTTCACATCCTCTGCCCATTTTTTAATTGATTTATTTGCTTTTTGGCTGTTGAGGTGGGTGAGTTCTTTATGTATTTTGGATGTTAACCACGTGTTGGGTATGTCATTTACAAATTCGTAGACAGTAATTTTTTCTATTTTGTTTTTATGAATTCTTAATTGACTACTGGACCAAAACTGTATTTAGATCCACCTCCCTAAAGCTACTAAAACTAGCTTAAAATGCATTTTAGACCCAAATGTACAACCTAAAACCAAGAAGCTTCTGGGAAAACACAGGACAAAATTTTCTGAACATTTAGTTAGGAAAAGTGATTTTTAGATACAAGATTCATGAAAGAAAATAAAGATAAATTCGATTTCATCAAATCGAGAACTTTGAGAGACATTGTAAAGAGAATGAAAATATTTATTTTGTAAATGTTTATTTTATAAGTGAACAAAAGATCAACGTTTATATATAAACAGGGTTTCTCTAACCAACAGTCCCAATAAGTGGGTTTCCATGCTCTTGGAGGGCATGAGATAATATTATAAAATGTCAACGCTCCCTAAATTCATCCATAAATTCAGTGCAATTTCATTAAAAAATTCAGTTGAGAAAATATTTACAAATCACATATGTAATAAAGGGGTTGTATCCAGAAATACATTAAGAACTCTGTAAGTTCAATAATAAGAAGAAAACAGAGAACCCCAATTTTTAAAAATGGGCAAAAATTTGGACATTTCACTGAAAGACATCATATACGATGGCATTTAACAACCCAAGAGCAACTTGGCATTGCCGCTCATTAGGGAAATGCAAATTAAAACCAAGATAGGATACTAGTACATACCTGTAACAATGGCTGTAAGGAAACACCCTGACAACACTACCTGTTGACAAGCACATGGAGCTACTTCAACTGTCAGACTTTACGGGTGGGAACGTCAAATAGTCAGCAAGTTCGGCAGTTCCTTAAAACATTAAATAGACATCTGCCATGTCACTCAGGTGTTCAACTCCTGGGTATTTTTACTTAACAGAAATGAACTGAAACCTACCCAAACATCCAATAACAGGTGAATGCATCAACATAATTGTTCATACAATACTACTTGGCAGTAAAATGGATTATACTATTGATACACTCAACAACATTGATGAATCTCAATTATGTCATCTTGAATAAGTTATTCACAAAAGGGTATGATTCTATTGATGTAGAATTCTCAAATTCTAGAAAGTGTAAACTCATCTGTAATGGCAGAAAGCAGACCAGTTCTTGCCTGGGAATTGGTGGAGGGCAGAGAGAAGTGGGAGGTGGGGATTATAAAGGAGAATGAGGGAACATTTTGGGATATGATTTGCTCATTATCTGGATTGTGGTGATGGTTTGCAGGTATATACGTAGACCAAAACTTAGCAAATGCACACTTTATACCCGTTCAATTTACTGCATGTCACTTACACCCCAATAAAACTGTGCCTCTGTTATCTCAACGCAATGGCCACCTGTGTTCTCACCTTTACTGAGAATCAGATGAATGGAAACTCTTAGAAGAGCTCCTGGCCTCTTAGTGCTGAAGTCTCAAAAAGCATTGTTTCTTGCTGTTACAAACACGATAGCGTGAAAGAGAGTTTTAAGAAAAGAATTTAGTTCTTCTGAGCAGGAAATACTACCTCCTATATGTAGAGAGATGTTATAGGAATCAAATGCCATGGAATTAAAGGTAAAAGGTGTTCCTTAATTTTCCTGAAATCCATCCTTTTTCTCCAGAACTGTAAGAAATACGTGTCCAAGGACAATTTGTTACAGCAACCCCGGGGGGAGTGAACACAGACACCACAGGGCTTCACATGGCATGCTTTCTGCAGCAGCCTCTCAGGCCAGGTGCTCCACAAGGGCACAGCTTCAAGAAGGCAGAGCCACTCGCCCCACCCACCAGGGGTCTGCAGGCCTGGGGGGAGCAGCTGTACACAGATATAAAGTGTGCATTTGCTAAGTTTTGGTCTATGTATATACCTGCAAACCATCACCACAATCCAGATAATGAGCAAATCATATCCCAAAATGTTCCCTCATGCTCCTTTATAATCCCCACCTCCCACTTCTCTCTGCCCTCCACCAATTCCCAGGTGCGTGGGAGAGAAAGAACCAAGAGACTTCTTTGGTGCAAAGATTGCTGTTCAGCATTAATCATTCTGAGAGCTTACATTTCCCAAGGTGCGCGGGCTCACGTATGGGGGCGCTAGCCCGGTTTCTGCAACTGCAGAGAAGCGCCCGCAACACGAATTTTCACAAAAGGACCACGGTGCGGCTGCCTTCTTGTCTCTTCCTCCTCGTCTGCGAGACACAGCCCCTGGTTGAGCCTTGGGGCCGGTGGGCGGCTCAGCTCCTCGGAGATGTGTGCCGGGGCCTCGGGGACTCTCGACGTGCCTTCCGTCCGTCCCGACGGCCTGTCCCATCTCCTTGGCGCCTGGGATGGGGCCAGCGACTTCTCCTTCCTTGTGTTGGTGGAGCGCAGAGATGGGGGATCTGGGCAGGACCCCTTCTACCGCCTAAGTCAGGGTCCCTCCCGCTTCCCTCGCAGACCTGGAGGAGCCCCCTCCCGCCGTGACCCGGGACAGGAGGAGATGGTGACCTAAGGTGACAGAGGGTCCTGACGTCTGCGGGTGTCCAATCCAACCCCGATGCCCCAGTGTGCCCAGAATGCCCTGCGCACGCCTTTCCTTGCCAAACAAGGTCCGAGGGCTTCCCCTAAACTCCGTCGTGTGTCCTGGGATGTGGATACCTTCCATTCGGTTCTGAATCTCTGCCCTTTCTAGACTCCTCAAGGTTCCCCTGAGAAGTGGGCTCAGTGACCCTCGCAGAGACAGAAACCTTGGGCCCAGACCCCACTTATTCGGTAAATGTGGAGAAGGGAGGGGATGAGGATGGTGGGGTCACCCAAGGGCGGGAAGCTCTGTGAAGAGTCCAGGAGGGTTTCCTCCTGGGAAGAGCGCATTTATCTGTCCTTAAGAGTGAAGGAAGGACAGTGACCCCAATGTCACTGTCCTCACGGTCTCTGGTCTCCTGTTTTAGATGAGGGAAGAGGCCGCGGTGACAGGATGGGCTCGTTTCCTTGCCTGACTAAGAGGGTCTCTCCATTCTTGGTGTTGTCCCTCCTCGTGGTCAAAGAGAAGGTGGCCCCTTGCATGGAGGCCCCTTAGGTGTGCTGGCAGCATCGGAGGAGAAATACTTTGTAAGTGGTGCCGATCTGCTTATTCTTAAGAGCTGAAGCTGAGGTAAGCGGCAACAGCCATCTTAATGCCGGAACTTAGCTGTTATGGCCCCTGCAGGTGAGTGAAGCACGAGAAGCCTCTGCTTTCTCACATACACCAGGGCACATCGACCGGATAGTGTTGCTGTGAATTAGGTGTGGGAATAGCTTTGTACAGCGTCTTAGGCTTTGCTGTCATGACAAACTACAGACCCCAGATTCTCTGCAGCTTCACGCACCAGCATTGTTACTGTACCTGATTAATACGTGTGATGGGGAGGAGCTGCTCCACCCAGGCCCGCAGACCCCTGGCGGGTGGGGCGAGGGGCTCTGCCTTCTTGAATCTGTACCCTTGTGGAGCACCTGGCCTGAGAGGCTGCTGCAGAAAGCGTGCCGTGTGAAGCCCCGTGGTGTCTGTGTTCACTCCCCCCGGGGTTGCTGTAACAAATTGCCACTGGACACGTATTTCTTACAGTTCTGGAGGGGGTTCTCCTGACATTTCGGGACCAGCATGGTTGGTTCCAGTGAGACCCCTTTTCTGGTTTGCAGGCGACGGACTTCTCTTTGTATTGTCACACCCAGTTCTGACCTCTTCTTATAAGGACAGGAATCCCATTCCTGAGGGCTCCGCCCTTCACTTCCTAATTACCTCCTAAAGGCCCCACCTCCAAATACCACCACACTGGGTTTGCAGTTTCAACATATTTTCACCGACCCAAGGTCACAGAGCCAACTGCATGCCTGAAGAGCAGGATACCTGCTGTCAGCGTCCTTTTACCTCACAGTGTTAGGAGGCTGCAGATCCCAAATTTCCAAGAGTCTGGGACTTAATAGTGTGCTCCTCCATGCAGTGCTGGAAGTGTAAAATCATGGACTTGGGACCCCTCAGCAGGGAACTCACTACACAGCCCATCCGATTTCCCTTATGGGTGGGGGCACGGAAGTCCAGGCAGATGGAGGACCTTGAACAAGGTTATCCACAGTTAGGACCAAGCTGCCCCTTCTTGGAATCATCTTTGCAAATGTGAGCTGAACCTTTTCTAGGGCAGGATTACTATAAAGTGCTGCCTTGAGCCTTAAGATTCCACAAATAAGGAGTCATTATCTTTTCCCTGTGAAAAGAGTAAATATTTGCAGAGAAGTCTGACGTCTTGTTTAGACAGTATAGGTCATCTCCTCAGAGGAAATCATTATTATCAATTAATTGTGCAGCCATCCTAACCTTTTTTATGAACTTATATATGCATATAGTAGCTATAGAGGAAACATAATAAAATGCCTTCACATTCTTATGGGTCTTTTAATTACGCAGATCCAAAATAATGCTAATAAAATATTTAAAATTTCATGATAAGCCCAAAAGTTGAAGTAATAAATACCATTTAAAAAATTGTGAGGAATTACAAAACAGTAAAGCTGACATTCTGTGCCATCCCTACAGGGTAGTCTCCTTGGAGTTGATGTTCATGTGTTAATTCTATTCTGTGGACTCTGTGAATGAACTATGTCCAGCATGTCCACCCTGTTCTGTGTTATGTTTGCGGGCTTTCTCTGTTCATTGAATGAACCCACATCTCTTTATGTCCTTTAGGGTATATGTGAAGTTAAAACAAAGGGGTGCCCTATCTTACATCTTGGAGTATAAACTACAATTTTGATTCCAGAGTAGATCATGAACATTCTTCCATAAGAGTTAGAATACCTTATGTTAATATTTTGAGAGGCTACCTCCTTCTCCAATTTATTTTACATATTCACTTGGTTAGACATTGAAATTGTCTAAATTTATATTGTTTTCATTTTTTTCTTTTACAACTAAACTGTGAACGAGTCTCATGTACGTACATCCTTGGATGGTTATTTCACTACTATCCACTAGTAGAAGTGGAATTTCTACATTAAAGGATGTTTTTATTGTTGATAGAGTCAATTACAGTCAGTTGTGGGCATTATCTTTATGCTAGACATGAAGAATACGAGTATTTTTCTAAATCTGTTCCTACTTTGGATGATAGTAATGTTATTTTCAAATTTTACTTTCCCATAATTATCTTCAGCCCTGCATGTCTTTCATTTGTTATGATGGACTTTCTCATGTTTATTGCTCACTTATGTCTCGTCTCTCATGTATTCCCTTTTCATATCTTAACAAGTGAGGATAGTAATTTCAGTGATTTATCAGAGCTGTTAGGAAAGATGATCAAACCTTTGCTTCTGGTGCCTGCTGTAAAGATCTATGCCTAGTTTACCTTTAAACTTTGTTCCACTTTTAACCTGAAACTGAAATGTGTACTTTTTAGAGTTTTTAGCTTAACGGTTTCTAAACTTGTTTCAGGTTTTTCCCACCCATGAATTTTATGCTCTAAAATTCACGCATGCTTTAAAAACTTGCTTTTGGACTTTAAAACCTTGAATCCACGTAAAACTTACTCTAATGTGTGAGCTAGAATTTAACCTTAATTGTATTTGATCCTGGTCACTGGTTAAAGTAACATAACATATCCAGCACTTTATTTTCCCACCAATCCCAAAGCCCTTTTATCATTGGCCCCTTTGTCATTGTCGCGTCCTCTGGCTAATCAGTATCGTTTTAAATTATTATTGTAAAAGTGTCAGAAGGATGGGCGCCTGACGGTTGAGTTCAGTCATCTCTCGGTGAATGAGATACATTTTTTCTTTCCATTTATGTGCATTTTGACTTCCAATTTTCTTGTATTGCGCCTTAAATTCTGGCCCCCCTCCCCTTTCTTTTTCATTCATATTTTTAAAGATTGCCTGGCTGGCTAATTTGGAGCGGGGTGATGTGGGGGGCGGCCGTGCAGAGCGTGGAGAGACCCGGGTACTGATGGGGAGGAGTGGGGTGGCGTGGTGGCCTGGGGGCGGGCCCAGCGAAGGCCCGGCCCGCTCCGGGCAGAGCCTCCTGCCAGTCCCGCGGTGGGCTTCTTCGGTGTCGGGGCACGGGGCGTCAGGGCTGCCCTCCCCGCAGGAGCCGTGTCCACGCTCAATGTTGGGGTGGGGGTCCCAGGAAAGGGCTGCATTTTGGGGATAGGCCGGTCTCGCTGCGGGGTCTCCATCCTCTAAACGGCCGAGGCAGCGCTTCGCTGCGGAGACGGAGCGTGACACGCCAGATGGCGGCTGCGCGAGGTAAGGCCGCCGTGTCGGGTCCGACACGCCTGCCGGGTCGGGGCTGCTAGCGCCCCGGAGGCCCGGCTCCCTCGCTCTTCAGTCCGCACGGGGAGCCGCGGTGGAGGCCAAAGCCGAGCGCGCCTGGAGGGGTCGGCCCGCCTTCGTCCTCGGCCTGCTGCTGCGCGTGCACGGGGCGGCCTTCGGTGGCAGCTGTGTCTCCAGAGAGGCCCGTCTGGGGCTCCGGAGGAAGGTTCCCGCGGACGCGAATTTGCCCTCTAGGCCCTGGCGGAACAAAACATCTCCACTGCGGCGAGGCGCAGCGGGGTCTGGCGCACAAGCCCCGCGGGAAGAGACCCCTTCCCCTGCCATGTCTGACCGAGACCCGTCAGAGCGTCCGAAGAAAGGCAGGAGAGTCCCAGAAAAGGCGGTCCCGCCCAGAGTGGCCGAGGCTCGGGGGTCTTCCCCCCATTCGGAAGCTGGCCGTCCCTGTGCAGCAGAGGGAGGGGAGCTGGGTCCGCGGGCGGCGGCGAGGGGCCGACTGCTTGAACAGGGCCTCCGCGCGGTGGATGCCGGGAGATTTGTCTTCAGTCCCCGCCGGTCCTTCCGCTTCTTCTCCTCCAGTTCTTCCCAGAAGCTGCGTGGCTGTCTAACCGTGTCCAGTCACCGCGGCCTGCGTCTGCACAGGCTCTGTCTTTCCAGATCTCACAGGGTCAAGAGGAATCGTTCAGAAAGCTGCAGGGTCACCTTTGTCTCATTTGACAGGAGGGAAGAAAGACTCTGAAAAGGGAAGCGGCTTGTCAGGGTCAGGAAGAGGTGGGGAGACGTCAGTCTCGGGCTCCTGGATGGCTGCTGTCCACGCGGACGTGCAGAAACAAATTTCCTCTTAAAAGATCCTTTTGAGGAATCGCAATCAAATTAGAAAAGAGAGTTTTAGAAACGACCTTTGTTTAAGGCACTTACTCCCTTTTTCCAAACCTTCACGAGGATTATCCGAATCAAGGCTTTAACATTATTGGTACCTAAAATAGATAAAATAGCCTTTGGGGTTTATCTTCCTCTGAAATATCAGTTTTAAAGAGGGCATCGTATTTCATATTTTGAGATGCTACTGTTTGCTTAATAATTCTATTTTAAATGTTTCTGTGTCAGTGAGAGGGAGCATAGTAGTTAAAGCACTAAAGAACATTGCAGGTTTAAACAGGCTCTAAGGGATGGATGTTATCTTCCTTTTCTTCTCCAGGATCAAAGATGACCCAGCTGGTGTATAGTTTTTAGTAGAAAATTGAGGAGATACAAGGACAGCCAGCGCTCATTATTCTATTCCTCCTTTCTTCTCCTTCAGGTATGCCTTCCGGGCTCTCCCTGCTCTTCCAAAAACAACAGAAAATGAACAACAAATCCCAGGTGAGTTTCTTTTATTCCCTGTTCCATTTCCGGTGGGTGTCCTGGCTTCTCGAAATGTGTTCATATATTATGATGGACTTATGGAAATAAGTAAAAACCTTCTTCAGGTAAATGAAGAGTGAGCGAGTGCCTCCTGACCAGCGGCAGAGGTGACGGTCATCTGTGTAGGTTATGTGATCCTAGAGTCATCAAGGGTGAGTGGCACATTTGTCTTTGGTCTTCCTGATCTACACAGGATTTTCATTGACCATGAAGAGAAACCATCCAGTACTATGAGGACAGAAGGACTTTCTGGACTAGAGGCTGGAAGAAATGTCTTTGAAGGTCTTCATGTAGGGAATGGCCTTGTAGGAACCCCCCTGTTGCCTGTAGTTGTTCTTGGTTGGAAGTGGAGGGCAGAACTCATTAGGGTTCCAAAGAGAGCTTTCTGAATATATCAACTGTGATCAGGGGAAAAACATAAGGCCATCTGGAGGAATGAAGTAAATGAAATGCGTGTCCTTAAAAGAACTCCTGAAAGTGTATAGGTTGGGCAGTAGATAGTTCAAACTCATCATCTTTGGCAAGTGTTTACACTTTCACATTTTTTTTATTAAGGTATCATTGATATACACTCTTAGGAAGGTTTCACAAGAGAAACAATGTGGTTACTACATTTACCATATTATCAAGTCCCCAACCATACCCTAATGCAGTCGCTGTCCATCAGTGTAGTGAGATGCCACAGATTCACTGTTTGCCTTCTCTGTGCTAGACTGTTTTCCCCGTAACTCCCCACACCATGTGTACTAAACATAATACTCCTCAATCCCCATCTCCCGCCCTCCCGACCCGCCCTCCCATACTCCTCCCCTTTGGTAACCACTAGTCCTTTTTGGAGTCTGTGAGTCTGCTCCTATTTTGTTCCTTCAGTTCTGCTTCATTGGTATACTCCACAAATGAGGGAAATCGTTTGGTACTTGTCTTTCCCTGCCTGGCTTATTTCACTGAGCATATTATCCTCGAGCTCCATCCATGTTTTTGCAAATGGTAGGATTTGTTTCTTTCTTATGGCTGAATAGTATTCCATTGTGTGTATGTACCATGTCTTCTTTATCCATTCATCTACTGATGGACACTTAGGTTGCTTCCATATCTTGGCTATTGTTAATAGTGCTGCAGTAAACATAGGGGTGCATATGTCTTTTTGAATCTGATATCTTTCATTCATGGGTAAATTCATAGGAGTGCGATTCCCGGGTCAAATGGTATTTCTACTTTTAGTATTCAGAGGAACCTCCATATTGCTTTCCACAATGGTTGAACTAGTTTACATTCCCACCAGCAGTATGTGAGGGTTCCCCTTTCTCCACATCCTCGCCAACATTTATTGTTGTTTGTCTTTTGGATGGTGGCCATCGTTATTGGTGTGAGGTGATATCTCTTGGTTTTAATTTGCATTTCTCTGATGATTAGCGATGTGGAGCATCTTTTCATGTGCCTGTTGGCCATCTGAATTTCTTCTTTGGAGAGTTGTATGTTCATATCCTCTGCCCATTTTTTAATTGGCTTATTTGCTTTTTGGCTGTTGAGGTGTGTGAGTTCTTTGTATATTTCAGATGTTAACCCCTTGTCGGTATGTTCTTTACCAATATATTCTCCCATACTGTAGGATGCCTTTTCATTCTGCTGACGGTGTCCTTTGCTGTACAGAAAGTTTTTAGCTTGATGTAGTCCCATTTGTTCATTTTTGCTTTTGTTTCCCTTGCCATGGGAGATACGTTCAGGAAAAAGTTCCTCCTGTGTATATTCAGGAAACTTTTGCCTATGTTGTCTTCTGAGAGTTTTATGGTTTCATGACTTACATTCTGGTCTTTGATCCATTTAGAGTTGACTTTTGTGTATGGAGTTACACAATAATCCAATTTCATTCTCTTGCATGTAGATGTCCAGTTTTACCCACATTAGCTGTTGAAGAAGCTGTCATTTCCCCATTGTATGTCCGTGGCTCCTTTATCGTATATTAATTCACTATATATGCCTGGGTTTATATCTGGACTAGTCTGTTCCATTGGTCTATGGGTGTGTTCTTGTGCCAGTATCAAATTGTCTTGACTACTGTAGAGCTTAAAGTCGGGGAATGTAATCCCCCCAGCATAATTCTCCTTTCTCAGGATTGCTTTGGTTATTTGGGGTCTTTTTGTGGTTCCATATGAATTTTAGAACTATTTGTTCCAGTTCATTTAAGAATGCTGCTGGTGACTCACAGAAAGCAAGAACGGACTAATAGTTACCAATGGGAAAGGGACTGGGGAAAATGGGTGGGAAGGGAGGGATAAGAGGGAAAAAGGGGCATTATGATTAGCAGATGTAATGTTGGGGGGGCATGGGGAGGGCTGTACAACTCAGAGAAGACAAGTAGTGACTCTATAGCATCTCACTACGCTGATGGACAGTGACTGTAATGGGGTTGGTAGGGGGGACCTGATGAAGGGGTAGTTCAATAACCATAATATTGCACATGTAATTGTAGATTAATGACAATAAAATAAATTATATTTTAAAAAAGACAAAAGAAAATAAGATTGTATTTAAAACAAAATCCAGCTATATTCTGTTTACAAGCAAATTTCCCTTGTGCCCAGTGCCCCACTCATCCAACTCCTCCTCCAGAGGCTGTTAACAGTTTCTTATATATTCTTTCAGGCTCTTAAATATTTTGGTGTGGGGGCTACACATATGCACATGCATGCACCGGTATATGTTTATGGATACACAGGCTTTTAAAAATTTAAACCAACTTTTCATTTACAGTTTGAGATTTACAGAGAAGTTGTGAAGGTAGTACAGAGAGCTCCCGTCTCTTCTACATCATTTAAAATATGCAAAGCCTAAGAAAGTTTACCAGGCTTAGAAGTAAATTTAATGCTCAAGAACAGAACTCTTATGTCAGAGACTGAGGACTTTCTCTCCAAGGTTTCCAATTTCCCTGACTTAAAACAAAATTATCTTGTCTTAAATGTAGGTTTATTGCAAGCTGCCCCAGCTCTTTTAGTAGTTTAAGTTACAAATATTGAAATAAAAAAATTTTGAAATATTTAAAAAAGAATGCTGCTGATATTTTGATAGGACTGCATTGACTCTGTAGATTGCTTTAGGCAGGATGGCCATTTTGACAATATTAATTCTTCCTACCCAAGAGCATGGAATGAATTTCCATTTATTGGTATCTTCTTTAATTTCTCTCATGAATACCCTACAGTTTTCAGGATATAGGTCTTTCACTTCCTTGGTTAGGTTTATTCCTAGGTATTTTATTCTTTCTGATGCAAGTGTGAGTGGAATTGTTTTCCTGATTTCTCTTTCTGCTAGTTCATCGTTAGTGTATTGGAATGCAACTGATTTCTGTGTATTCATTTTGTATCCTGCAACTTTGCTGAATTCAGATATTACTTCTAGTAGTTTTGGAGTGGATTCTTTAGGGTTTTTTATGTACAATATCATCTGCAACCAGTGACAGTTTAACTTCTTCGTTACTAATCTGGATGCCTTTTATTTCTTTGTGTTGTCTGATTGCCGTGGCTAGGACCTCCAGTACTATGTTGAATAGAAGTGGGGAGAGTGGGCATCCTTGTCTTGTTCCCGATCTTAAAGGAAAAGGTTTCAGCTTCTCGCTGTTAAGTACAATACAGGCTGTAGGTTTGTCATATATGGCCTATATTATGTTGAGATACTTGCCCCGTATACCCATTTTGTTGAAAGTTTTATCATGAATGGATGTTGAATTTTGTTGAATGCTTCTTCAGCATCTACGGAAATGATCATGTGGCTTTTGTCCTTCTTTTTGTTGATGTGCTGGATGATGTTGATGTATTTTCAAATGTTGTACCATCCTTACTTCCCTGGGATGGATCCCAGTTGATCATGATGGGTGATCTTTTTGATGTATTTTTGAATTTTATTTGCTAATATTTTGTTGGGTATTTTTGCATCTATGTTCATCAGGGATATTGGTGTGTAATTTTCTTTTTTTTCTGGTGTCTTTGCCTGGTTTTGCTATTAGAGCTATGGTGGCCTCTTTGAATGAGTTTGCAAGTATTCCCTCCTCTTCTACTTTTTGGAAAACTTTAGGGAGGGAGGGTGTTAGGTCTTCAGTATAATGTTTGATAAAATTCAGCAGTGAAGACATCTGGTCCAAGGGTTTTGTTGTTAGGTAGTATTTTGAGTACCAGTTCAAATTCATTGCTAGTAATTGGTCTGTCCAGATATTCTGTTTTTTCTGGATCACCCTTGGAAGGCTGTATTTTTCTAGAAAGTTGTCCATTTCTTCTAGGTTATGCAGTTTTAGCACATAATTTTTTGTAGTATTCTCTCATAGTTCTTTGTATTTCTGTGGTGTCCGTGGTGATTTTTCCTTTCTCATTTCTGATTCTGTTTATGTGTGTAGACTCTCTTATTTCTTTACAAGTCAGCTAGGGGGTTATCTATTTTGTTTATTTTCTCTAAGTACCAGCTCCTGCTTTCATAGATTGTTTCTATTGTTTTTTTTTTCTCGATTTTATTTATTTCTGCTCTAATCTTTATTAAGTCCCTTCTTCTACTGACTTTGGACCACATTTATTCTTCTTTTTCTAGTTTTGTTAATTGTGAGTTTAGACTGTTCATTTGTGATTGTTCTTCTTTCCTGAGGTAGGCCTATATTACTATATACTTCCCTTTTCGCATGGCCTTTGCGGCCTCCCACAGATTTTGCAGTGTTGAATTATTGTTGTCGTTTTTCTGCATATATTGCTTCTTCTCTGTTTTTATTTGGTCATTAATCCATTGGTTATTTAGGAGCGTGTTGTTAAGCCTCCATGTGTTTGTGCGCTTTTTTTTTTTTTGCTTTGCTTAATTTATTTCTAGTTTCATACCTTTGTGGTCTGAGAAGCTGGTTGGTACAATTTCAATCTTTCTGAATTTACTGAGGCTCTTTTTGTGGCCTAGTGTATGATCTATTCTTGAAAATGTTCCATGTGTACTTGAGAAGAATGTGTATCCTGCTGCTTTTGGGTGTAGAGTTCTGTAGATGCCTGTTAGGTCCATCTGTTCTAATGTGTTGCTCAGTGCCTCTGTCTCCTTACTTATTTTCTGTCTGGTTCATCTGTCCTATGGAGTGAGTGGAGTGTTGAAGTCTCCTAGAATGAATGTATTGCATTCTATTTCCCCCTTGAATTCTGTTAGTATTTGTTTCACATATGTAGGTGCTCCTTTATTGGGTTCATAGATATTTATGATAGTTATATCCTCTTGTTGGACTGACCCATTTATCATTATATAATGTCCTTCTTTGTCACTTGTGAATTTCTTTGTTTTGAAGTCTATTTTGTCTGATACAAGTACTGAAACTTCTGCTTTTTTCTCCCTATTAGTTGCATGAAACATCTTTTTCCATCCCTTCACTTTCAGTCTGTGTACATCTTTGGGTTTGACGTGAGTAACTTGTACGCAGCATATAGATGAGTCTTGTTTTTTTTATCCATTCAGTGATATATGTCTTTTGATTTGGTGCATTCAGACCATTTACATTTAGGGTGATTATCGATAGCTAGTTACTTATTGCCATTGCAGGCTTTAGATTCATGGTTACCAAAGGTTTAAGGGTAACTTCCTTACTATCTAACAGTTGAATTTAACTCACTTACTATGCTATTACAACATAATCTAAAGGTTCTTCTTTTTTCTTCTTTTTCTTCCTCCTCCATTCTTTATAAGGTGTCATAGTCTGTACTCTTTGTCTATCCCTTGACTGACTTTGGGGATAGTTGATTTGATTTTGCATCTGCTTAGTAATTAATTTTCTACTTTCTTTACTTTGGATTTATTTCCTCTGGTAACAGCTCTTTACCTTAGGGACACTTCCATCTATAGCAGTCCCTCCAAAATACACTGTAGAGACATTTGTGGCAGGTAAATTCTCTCAGCTTTTCCATATCTGGAAATTGTTTAATCCGGCCTTCAAATTTAAATGATAATCTTGCCAGGTAGAGTATTCTTTGTTTGAGGCCCTTCTGTTTCATTGCATTAAATACATCATGCCACTCCCTTCTGGCCTGTAAGTTTTCTGTTGGGAAGTCTGATGATAGCCTGATGGGTTTTCCTTTGTATGTGATCTTTTTTCTTTCTCTGGCTGCTTTCATATTCTGTCCTTATCCTTGATCTTTGCCATTTTAATTATTATACATCTTTGTGTTGTCTTCCTTGGGTCCTTGTGTTGGGACATCTGTGCACATCTATGGCCTGAGAGACTATCTCCTTCCCCAGATTGGGGAAGTTTTCAGCAATTACCTACTCAAAGACATTTTCTATCCCTTTTCATCTCTCTTCTTCTGGTACCCCTATAATGTGAATATTGTTCCTTTATATATGTATATATATTTTTTATTCTTTCTTTTATATCATTAATGTACAATTACATGAGCAACTTTATGGTCACTTGGCTCCCCCCATTATCACGTGCCCACCCCATACCCCATTGCCATCACTGTCCATCAGCATAATAAGATGCTATAGAATCACTATATATCTTCTCTGTATTATACTGCCTTCCCCGTGTCCCCCCCATATTACGTGTGCTAATCGTAATGCCCCCTTTTCCCCCTTATCCCTCCCTTCCCATGCATCCTCCCCAGTCCCTCTCCCTTTGGTAACTTTTAGTCCATTCTTGGGTTCTGTGAGTCTGCTGCTGTTTTGTTCCTTCAGTTTATTCTTTGTTCTTATGCAAGGACAGAAGCCCAGAGGACGGCTGTGTGGGCAGAGACCGGCTTGCTGCATGCAGACTCGCTCTGAGTGGATGAGATTTTACTGAGTGACCTGCCACCATGGAAATAAAGTTGGATATAACCCTTCACCCCAAGAATGTTCTACTGTCATTTCTTTGGTCACACTGCATCCATAGTGAACTTGCCGGGGTTGAAACCTGTTGGCAAGACACCCCATCTCCCAGCTTGGCACCGGTCATCCTCAACATAGGCCACGCAGAGCCCGGGATTCCCGCAGGTGAGTGCTAAGCCTGTCCTCCCTCCGCCCCGGCCTCTCCCCTCTGGGCATCTTCTCACTGCTTCTCCCTTCCAGGCCCCCTATCCAAGCAGCGCCCAACATCCTGGCACTGTCCTGCTCTGCCTCATGTTCTCTTGAAAGCATTCATCACTGCTAGGCTCCTGTACGTTGGTATATTTGATAGTGGTCATCTTTATTGTCTGTAAATCCCATTGCGGCAGGGACTTGGCCCGTCCCGTTCACTAGTCCCCAGAACCTGAAACACTACCAGTGCTTGCTCGCTGAAGGACTCCGCAAACCCTCGTCCTGACCTGACGTTGCCCTTGATTTTCCTCTGTTCCTCCTCCCACCCCAAAATGCACCAATCACCAGGTGCTTCAAATCCTACCCCTAAATGATTGCTCACCACCTACATCTCCATCCTCATGGCCTCTACCTGGCCAAGGTAACAACCTTCCCAAACCACACCTATTCCCCCATTCCACTCTCTATCTTGCTTCCAAACATCAGTGCATTTCTGTCACAGGAGGCAGGGCTCCACGTTGCCTGCAGTACCAGCCCCCAGGGCCAGCCTTACCAGCGCTTGGTCTGACACCCTCTGGGCTCCCCAGGCACCAGCCCCTCCCAAAATATTCCTCCAGTACCATTTTCCCAGCATTTATCGCGCTGCATTGTCACCGCCTGTGTCCCCATGCAGTTTGCCAATGGCAACACTGTGGCCAACAAATCTTTTAGAATTACTAAAACGGGACTCTGAACTTGCTGCCTCTTCTTAGAGGCGCCGGTAGGCTGCGTGTGGCTACGGTGGGGATGGAATAAGGCAGCAGTGCAGCCTATGGTAGGTGCTAAATACACGTAACGCACATCCAGCCCACAAGCCGCAGTCTGTGTAACGTCGTCGCCCTGCACAGAGGACCCGCACACCGCGGAGCTGCGGGCGGTGATGAGATGACCCAGAAGTAGGGCAGCTGCGCGGAGGCCGCCCACCGGGCGCTGTCCCAGGCCCCAGGCTCCAGAGCCTTGGGGTGAAGGCGTGCCACAGCCCCGGAAGGTGAGGGAAGCCTACTCGGATCCGCTGTCGGAGCTCCGTTGGCCCAGCGCCGGATGCTCCGCCAAAGCCCATTGGCCGGCGGGCCCCCGCGTGGTGCGGCACGTGACGCAACCCGGAAGTCGGCGGGGCTGCGGGCTGTGGTCCTGGAGGCTGGGGCGGTGGGAGCGCGCGGGAGGCGTTCCCCGCGGTGGCAAGATGTTCTCGGCGGGCCGGAGAGTCTGCTCCACCAGGCCAGGTGCCCCGGCCGTTCCTTTCGGGCTGCGCCTGGCGGCGGTCTCAGAGTGGGGGACTGGGGCCGCGTCGGCCGGCACCCGGCGCGGAGGTCCGGGAGGGGAGAGCGGGCCCTGGGCAGGTGGCGCCTGGGTGGTGAGCGGAAACGAAGCCGGCGGGGAGCGCCGGTTGCTGGCCCGCGTGTCGGCGCTGCGAACCCCACGTCCTGCAGGTGTTGCCAGCTGCTTCAGGGTCAGTAGCACAAGGCCACACAGTGCTGGAGAGCCTGTTGGGACTGAGCCCTGGCGAGCCCTGTGTGCCAAGCTCAGGAATTCGTTATCAGCTGAGTGCCTGAGGAGGCAGGGGAGGATTTTGTGATTTAGGGAGACCGCTCTCAGGCGGATGCATTGGATGGGTTGAGAATTACCCGCCGTCTTCCAGCGAGAGCTGGCTCTGGACTCCACTAACTAGTCAGCAGCCCCTTCCTCACCAGCTAATCAGACATGGGAGAATGCGGAATGGAGGCTTGGACCAAAACCCTGCAGTCCATCAGACAGTGTAAGACTTGATGCTGCTTGTTTAAAAGAAAAACGTGCCGGCTGAACCACAAGCCCATGCTAAACTTAAGAACAAAACTGGATTCGGAGGTGGACCAGTTGGTAGGAAACATTAGGATGGTCGCAGCTGCTGTGATTATAGTAAAGCAAGAACTTGAATGGAGATTAGGTTCTAAAAGCAGTGAAGACGGCAGAAATCTATTGTCAGAAGAACTTGAAAATCTGTTTGGAAAATGCCTCGTGGATTTGCAGCACCGTCTGACAATACGTTCAGCAGTCTGTCTTTCCTTCAAGATTGGACAGATATTCCTATATTCAAGTTCCAATATTCTAGTACAGGTTCATTTGAATTTGAATTTGAATTTAGAGGCTCTCTTAAGAGAAATTTTCTTTAAATGCTAATATCTCACTCAAAATGGGATGTGCTTATCCCAAAGTTCTTGCCAAGAGATGGGTTCTGAGAGCCCCCTCAGAACTCCATTGGCTTTACCTCTGCCAACTCACCTTCTACTCAGGGTCATAAATCCATGGAATGACAGGCCAAAGGAACAGCCCTTACTATTTAAATGCCTCTCTGTCTTAAGTGAGGGTAGAGTGTGGTCAAATATCCACAAGCACAGTATATGAGTCCTACAATTCCTCTCCGTTAGGCTTTGAGGGAAGTTAATAACTACCAAGTTTTGTTTTGTATTTTACTTTAATTAAGCCTGTGATATTTCTTGCCACTTTAAAATAAACGGCTATGGCTTAGGGAGTTAGGATTTGGAATGAATTTTAGTTTTCTCTGAATTTTTCAGAGATGGAAAGCAACGGTGATGAAAGCCAACAGAAGCCGCTCTGGCAAGCTGAGGACCGAGCGAAGGAGGCGGGACTCAGATCAGGGCGGGCGGGGTGTGCGGCAGGGTCAGCGGAGGTTCCCAGGACAGCTAGCCAGAAGCCTAGGATGTGAGGAGTTAACCCGGAATGGAAGAAGCCAGGAGTGTTTCAGGCAGAGTGTCTGTACACAGGGTCAGAAGCAAGAGAAACAGTGAGGGTCGCTCTTAGAGAAGTCAGGAGGGGAGGGGCCCCGGATGCATCCTTAGGGTCTGTAGGAGTTAGAGACTGACAGCTCTGGGGAGGAGATGTGGGAGAGTTTGAGCAACTGTCCTTTCAGAAGGAATCCTGTGATTTGGAGACTGCATCAGAAGGGATTAATGTAGGGCGAGGGGCGCCACCGTCTGGGAAAGAGCCTCTGTTACAGCGGGGAGGCACTCTGGTACCTTCTCCCCACCTCACTATCCCAATGAGAAACAGACTCGGACCTGGCTTCCCCTCTTTCCACCTCCCCTTCATCCCACGGATGTTCCTTTGTTTGTAAGTGACTAAGTCTAACTCTGGCTCTACGTAAAAACATGAAAATGGGGCAGGGGGCAGGGAAGCAGGAGGGAGGCAAGGAGTGGATGAGAATTCATTGAAATTTATCTGCCAGCCTTCAAGCAAGAAAAAAATGAGGACCCCACCTCCAGGCATTCAGGAACCTTCTTGTCAGCACCAGTGCTGGGGAAGTTCCGCCTGTGTCAGTTCAAAGTTCGAGATTCCCAGAACGGATTTTGTTGGTGTTAGCCACAGCCTGGGGAGTGGACACGCAGGGAAAGCACAGATGGCCCTTCTCCCGGAGCCGCACCCAAGGCCCCCAGCACAGGGTCTCATTGGCATGTTCCCTTTTCCTGCCTTTTCAGGTACCATTTGGAGACTGTTCAATATCTGGCCTGTTGTCAGTGCTCAATAGATACATTTTTTAATCAAAATAACTGTCAGAGTAAGAAACCTTTCAACGTGTCATAATATTAGCCCATTAATATGTAAGATTTAACTCTTGTTCCCAAAATTTAAAGGCTCTTTGAAGGAATCTTTTGAAAAACAACTAATTTCAGACTATACCTCCCTTACCTTTGGCTCGAAATTCAGTCAGTTTTAGTTATGTTCCTGGAATACCAAATCAGAATGCAGGGAATCTCCATTAATGAGACCGGTTGTTGTAACCTGTTGGAGGGGTGGTCTTCCCGGCAGAGGTGGCAGTGACCCAGTGGACCGCTGAATCCCACGGGGAGAGGAACCATTCCAGATAACCAGTCAGCAGATTTGCCCTGAGAGGCAGGGTGGTGGGATCACTCTCCTCACAGGATGCCACGTTCTCTCTGCGCACAAGGGACTTTCCTCCAGTCTGAGAGCATGGCTGAGGCCGCTGACCCCAGGGTGCCAGCATGGTCCCCTTTGCTTAGGGAGATCCGCAGGGAGGAACCGAGGAGGTTCTGCTCCCGGGTCAGTGAGCTGCTGCAGAAGGACGTGCGGCCGACAGAGCTGATGCCCTGCAGAGGCTTTTCCTCATTGTCTCGGCCACGAAATACAGCAGGAAGTGAGTGTGATCATCTTTGGGTTAGCGTGGGCCCGGTCTGGGCTCCCGACATGTGCAGGCATGGGGCACACCTCGGTAGCACCTGGCAGGCAGGTGCCAGCATCCCTTTGCTGTTTAAATCATGTGCCCACTTAAACCAGTGCCTCAAATATAAAGAGCTCTCTGCACCTGCCCAAGGGCCCCAGGCAGCTTCTCTGTGGAGAGGGGGGCTCTGGGGGGGCCAGTGCTCTTGTGGTGAGGCATACACGCCCCATGGCCTTGTCACTCAGAGGAGTCAGTCTGTGGCCATAGGCACTTGGGAAGAGCTGAGGACTGCTCCACTAGCTTTTCTGCAGGCTGGATGTGTCTGAGCCTTTGGTGTCCAAGAGACATATGGCTGTGGAGACTCTGAAGGGCCCTAACCGCAGCAGAGGCGTCCTCATGGTAGCGGGACTCTTGTCCAGGGCCTTCTGCCCTGACAGGGCATTGAGCCTTTCAGGGGAGGCTGCTGCAGTGGACTCAAGCCATCTTCCAGCACCTGTTTACCAGGATCCCTTCCAAACTCTTCCATAGCCCAAGGCTGGCCTTCGAGTTCATCCACTTCTGCAAGGACAGCCTTCCCCTGTTTGGCAGAAACCATGGCTTTCTCAGGCTGAGCTTCCCCAACCTCTGCAAGTCATGCTCCGCATCCCTGGGCCAGTGGGGGGCTGGGGGGCCGGGGGGGAGTGCTGAGGGGCCTGCAGGGGAGGCATGGCTATGACGTGGCCCAGGCCCCCTCAGGCCTGGAACACCCGGTGGGAGGACTGTGCGGGGCAGTCCCAGGGCCACACCTCCCCCTACACATGGCAGCCTGGGAAGGCCTCGCGCTGGGTTTCCTGGGAAGGGCTGATTAAGGCTGACTGTGATTTGGTTCTCACAGAATTTGTCCAGATTTTAGCACCTGGGAAAAATCCCTTCACCTGGAACCTCACCGGGTGTGTTCAGCCCTTTTGTGCCAAGGGCTTCTGGTGTGTCTGTGATGCACGTCACTGCATAGCTTTTTCAAAATCAATTGGAGGCCTCACTCTTTAGAGAAAAACAACTGTGACAAGTGGAAGTGGTTGATTTAACTGGGGAGTAAAGTTAACACAGAAGCAAAGGCCGTAGTGAAAGGAAAAAACAAATGGGGTGTTTTGACCCCTGGATCACAGTGCAACGGGCCACCACAGGCTCCTGGCCAACAGCAGCACGTGAGGTGGCCCATTCTGGATTTGTCCCCAGCTGACACCCTGAGGCCGGGCTGCACACTCACATGCCCCCCTGGCTCCCCTCTGACTCTGCTGTCCCTGCAGTTCCTGGTCTGGAACAACCCACCCCTCACGTTGGAGTTCGTGGTCCTGCTCCCAGAGCTGGCAGACAGCGGCATTGGCTGTGGAGATGCTGCCCGTGCTGCTGGTCCTGCTGGGCATGACCGCGGCCATGGACCTATGACTCAGGTGAGCCCGGACTGCCACTGGTTCATCGACCCCTGCCTGTGCCACCTGGTCTCACATGCCAGCCCCTCTCCTTGCCATTGCCCACCATCCCTCCGCTCTGCCTGCCCTTCCTTCTTCTTCCTCTGACAGTTGTGGGAGCCGACTCTGATGCAGACCACCTCTCTGGGCCCAGGTTCCCCTGCCTGAATTTCACTCAGACGCACAGCCTCTGTGACCCTGGGCTGTTTCCAGTCACCCCAAGGCTGGTCGCCGGGCCGGGGTGCTGTGATGTTCCAGGGACACCTGCTCATCTCTCCCTGGCAAGCGGGTGTCCATGAGGGCAGGGATTGAGCCAGGCCATGTTGGCCCCATGCCTGCATCTGAGTCCAGTCTGGGGTGTCTGTACGCACACAGGTCATCACCGGCTGCAACTGAGAAGCCGCTCTGGGATGCCTCCCTCAGGGCCCCCAGCTACCTGGAGGCCCTCCGGGACCCACAGTGCCAGCCCCTCTTCCAGTACCTGCTACGGGGTACAGCCAGTGGAACTGCAGAGCAGTAGGGGCCACTTGGGCCCGGGAGCCCCGGGGTGGGTCTCCTGCTGGGTGGCCCAGGCCTATGACCCCACAGAGGACACAGGAGCACAATGAGCCCTCCACACAGGCGGCATGCAGCCCGAACCTGTCCCAGGGAGCTGGGCCCTGGTGTCTCCCCGGGCCTCGTGCCTCCTGACCCAGAGAGTGCTGTGGTCCCTCCACCAGGCCTGCTGCTAGCTCTTCCCCAGACACTTGATTGAATCCTTGTTACCATGGGAGGTAAGTGCCATGACACCTCCATGCTAAAGAAGGAGAAACTGAGGCCCAGCATGCCAAGAGCAGGAAAGCCAGGACTGGGGTCTGGGCCCCTCACACCTCAGCCCCACATCAGCATCCCTGGGTTCTGGGGAGCAAGGCTGTCCCAGGAGCAGGTGGCTGATGACAGCAGCGGGCCTGTCAGCACAGGGTGTGCTTGGGGCAACCCCCTTTGAGGAGGGCAGTGCGGGTGGCTGCAGCACCTGGCCCAGGCCACAGCATCCCACTGGCCTAGGGGTCACATGGGTTCATGTCCAGAGTGTGTCCCTGTACTGGGTGGGGTTGGGGAGCAGACAGGTGGGTGCTCAGGGGGCTGTGCTGTGTCCCAGGCTGGCCCCACTCCACCAGCTGCTATAGCCTTTGGCCAGCTGTGCCTGGGTGTGCCAGTGCTCCCATGCGGTGCCCACCCTGCTCCAGGCCTTCTTGGCTGTGACCAAGGTGAGCCTGCCTCCCAGGTGCTCTGCTCTGAGGGCCTCACACTCCTGCAGTGGTGCCACCCAGAGAGAGGGCTGCGGCCATGGCCCTGACCTTTGTGGAGCCTCCAATTCCTTGGTGGCAAAGGGGTGGATCTGGCTGAAGATCCGTGAGGGTCACAGGAAAGAGTGCACATGCTAGCCCTGGGCAGGGGCCTGGCCGCCAGGCTGCATAGTCTGTCTCACTATGACCCCCAGTATGCAGACGGGGCCGTAGCCAACCAGCTGGCTCTGCTGCTCCTGGAGAGAAGTGACTCACTGTACCAGGTCCCACAGTATGATGCCCAGGTGCACAGGTGCATCCCTCCTGTAAACTCCCACAGCCTTCACCCCTCCTGCAACCACATGGCCCCAGCTCTTTACTGGCTTCAGTGACCCCTTACCCGTAGCTTGTCACAGCCTGGATCCTCCACCATCCCATTGGGCTGCCACGATGCCAGTCGCCAGTCCCTGGTGGCCCTCAGCCCCTCCGCCAGGCTGCCACACCAAGCGCCATCTCCAGGCTCTTCCTTGGTCACTGCACCAACCCCTTCGTCTCAGTCCAGAAGGTTCCAGTGCCCTCTCCTCTTGCCTGCTGTCTTCAGAGCAGGCCCAGATCCCTGTTCAGCAGGGCCTTCCAGCCACCCTCCCATTCCAGAAGGTCTGACACGCACAGGCTGGGCCCCCTCCACTCAAGCCCAGGATGGAGGACAGGCAGCAAAACCCCAGCCCTCCCCTGGGAGCCTTCACCTCCACCTGGTGCCCAGAGGCTTTCCTGTGCACCTCCTGGCTCACTTTCTGGGCAGCCGGGGCCGGGCTCTGGGGGCTGTGCCTCAGCGCCCGCGTGTCCTCTCTGGGCAGCCGGGGCCGGGCTCTGGGGCCTGTGCCGCAGCGCCCGTGTGTCCTCTCTGGGCAGCCGGGGCCGGGCTCTGGGGGCTGTGCCGCAGCGCCCGCATGTCCTCTCTGGGCAGAGTGCTGAGCTCGCAGTTCCTGGCCCTCTGTGGGCAGCAGCCCTCCCTGGTGGTCGAGCTGGCCAAAGAGCTGCTGGACTTCGTGGGAAGCGCAAGTGGCCACTTGAGCACAGGACTCATGCGCACCTCCGTGGTAAGGCTGCCACCACGTACCCCGGTCCCTGACACAGCAGAGCCTTGACGTGGGGCCGACATGTGTCCCCGCCAGGTGTGGGCTATTGGCGAGTACCTGGTGGTGTCTTGGGATCTGCCGTGAACCGTGGAGCAGATCAACATGTTCTTTGAAGTCCTGGAGGCCGTGCTGTTTGAGGTCACCCAGTCCTGCCCCTCAGCTGCCCTTCCCAAGTGTCCACCGCAGGTCGCCACCATGCTCATGACCACGCTGACCAAGTTGGCCTCCTGCAGCCAAGTCCGGATCGCAAGGGACTGTCCGGGGGGGAAAGAGGGAGCCCTTGGGCTTCCCGTGGGGCAGGGAACCAGTGTCCGAGGTCCCCTTGTCCCAGCTGTAGACCTGGCGTCCGTGGGCCAGAGGCTCTGGGCTAACGCAGGAGAAGTGTCGGTGCCTCCATTTCACTTCTCTGAGCTGAAGCTGCATGGCTGGACCTCCTCATCCCCGGGGTCTCTCTGTTGCTGTCAAAGATGACGACCCTGGCCCAGAGCCCAGCCCTGAGCTCTGTGCGCTGTGAGGGCCCCTCAGGAGCCATCTGCATGTGGGCCACGGAGTTGGTGAACCTGCTGAAGATGCCCAGCATAGCCCAGTTCATGTTCACTGCCAGCATGGAGGTGTCCCAGCCCCACTTACATCACGATGACAGCACGGCCTTGCCTCTTGCCCTGCGCATAGTCAGCCAGCTGGTAGAGAAGGAGGCGCGCCTCCTGCCAGGGGAAGGCCCAGTGACCAGGGGAGCACACGCTGGGTCGCAGATCAAGAGCCTGGTTAGCAGCCAAGCCGTGGCGCCCGTGCTCAGGGAGGAAAGCAGGACGCCCCATGGGTCTCTGGCCCCTCAGCGCTGGTCACGCCTGTCATGGTCTCCTCGGGGTGCCCGCATCTCCCAAGCCCGTTCTCCCATGACCATGCTGGGCTGTGGTGAAGCCCCTCTGATTATAGCTCCCGCCCTCTGTGGCTGGATGTGAGCTGTGTGCTCTGGGTCCTGCTATTCCTTGTTTGGGGCAGGTAGGGGGCAAGAAGACACACAACAACAGTAAATCTCCTTTTAGAAGTATCTGTGTGAACATGCAGGGTCTGTTCCCCCCTCTGCCCCCGGAAAGCCAGGAAGCAGACCCAGCAGGCAGCCCCCTAGCCGCTACCCTGTACCGCTGGCCCAGGAGTGCTGGCCCTGGGGTTGTAAGGGGCCAAGCAGGATGCTCCAGCCAGGGCTCTCAGGGACCCCGACGCCTGCCACCAGAGGCCCTACACAGAGCAAACCCAGGTGCCCTTTCCTGTTATCCCAAGTGGTGGAGACGCCACAGCCTTAGCGCTTCAACCGCTGTGCGTTTTAAGTCAGCGTGGCCCCAACACGCCCCATCCAAGGCTCCGCCGCGGCTCTGCCTGCGACGGACAGTCTTACCACCAGGTGGCGCTGCTGCTCACTGAGCTTCCAGCCCCCGCCCGGCCCGCGCGCACCCAGCCCATCCGACCCCACTCGGCCCTCGAGTGGCAAGCCCAGGGGGCAGGGTTGGGGATGTAAGTTCATCTAGGAAAAACCCTATTTCTTTTGCCAGCTGCCTGTGGGAGCTACTTTCAATTAGTGGTCTACTCAGGGTGTTTGCCAAACCTACGTACGAGCTAGTTCGTGAGTCCCGATCCTGGGGACCAGGACCAACCCGGAAGAGCGCCTTCCATCTCCTTTGCAGGGCAGACTTGTGGGGCCGAGGGTCTGGAGTCTGGTTGGCTGCCGCCCGTCAGGCCAAATACTTGGTCTCTGCTCTCCGCTCCCGGGGCTGTAATCCTCCTGCGCGCGACAGTGCTGTGGCCTGGGGGTCCGGGTGAGCTGCCCACCTGGCCAGCTGGTTGTCGGCAGGCGTGAGGGCAGCTGCATGTGGCCCGGGATGTGGGCTGCCGCCTAGCCCGGTGCCGCTGCTCCGGAGACAACACGCCCGGGGCACAGCGTGGCAACCGCGTGGTGCAGACCTAGACGCCACCCGGCACCAACTCCAGCAGGGCTGGGAGCAAATGACTTTGCAGACCCTGCATCTGTGACTTTTCCTCCCAGCGTTATGGCAACGGCTGACGATGGAGATAATCACAATCTCGCAGCACTCCAGTTTCCTCTTCTGAGAAATTGGGATAACCGCCCTGATCCAAAAGAACCAATGTGAGAATTAACCATGGTAACGCCGGTGAGGTGCCCAGAGGGCCCGGGGGGTAATCTCTGATGGCCTGACGCTGTGGGTGTCCCCTCTCCCAGGGGCTCTGCAATTATGTGGGGTCCCCCATTCGGCTGTGCAACCTGGGTGGTTGGCCCTGACTCCCCTGCCCACAGAGTGGGGTGAAGGATTGAGACCAGTAACTCAGTGGGCTTCAGGCCGGCCACCAGCCTCCACGAACTTGTGCCTTCATTTCAGTTTTGGCCTCTAAGGATTTTAGGTTAAGTCATACGGTTTCTTTTTAGGTTTTCATACATTTAAAATGACTTTTTGAAAAATATGTTTTATCCGGCAATTTGGTAACTTGGTAGTGTAGCCCTGGTGCTTTGCCTAGAGCAGCTGCCCACAGCCTGGGCATATGCTCCTGCGCCTCTCTGCTGCGCTCACCAGAGGGCAGCACAGAGCTGTGGGCACAGGGTGCCGAGAGGACCCAGGACACGGAGCCATGGCTGGGCACGGCCCCTAAGACCCCTTTCCACATGAGGCCTGCATCTCCTGATGACTGGCCGGGATCCCCTTGTCCCTGGGTCTCTCTGTTCCTGCCAACGATGAGGACCCCGATCCAGAGCCCAGCCACAAGCTCCGTGTGCTGTAGAAAGGTCACGGGAGCTGTCCACATGCCTGCCACCACGCCACCGTACCTGCCGAGCAGTGTGAAGGTGCCCCAGCCCCGCTATCATCACACCACCAACACGGACCCGCACATGGTCAGCTGGATGAAGGAGGCAGGCCTCCTGCCAGAGCAGAGACAGTGTCAGGTGGCCATCAGCCAGGCCGCAGATGAAAGGCCTGGTATTAAGTCCAGGCCGTGGCATTGGGTCAGGTAGGAAACGGGGGTGGGAGTGCAGGGGAGGCGGCCTGGGCAGGACTCTCATGTTATAACTTTCTGGGGTCCTCTAGACACTTTCTTGGGACCGTATTGAGCATGTGGTTACCAAGAGCAAACTACACCTGGCTGGCAGCTCCAGCCCTTTTTGGGGGACAGGGGTGTCCCTTGCATGTCCCTGCCACTCCTTGATAGTGGGAAGGGTGGAGGCAGACTAGTTAGTTATAACCCTTCTGCCATCACAGTGACCCCCATGTCCTCCCAGTGTCTCCCCCTCACTGGCAGGGAGGGACAGGGTCCCTCTGGGCCCTGAGGAGCCAGGCACAGTGCCCACCCTGCCTCCATGGAGCACCTGCTCTAAGAATATAAAAGATAGTTTATTGAATCTATTCTCCATTAAAATCTTCAAACATAAAAGCTCTATAACAAACATCACAACTTAGTGTTATGTGTCATATAAATAAAATATACAGTAGGATGCAAACCGTCCACAGGGCGAAGACCCCACATGGGAACAAGCTGGCAGGGCCTCAGCATGATCCACGCCGGGGTGCCCTTCAGCCCACCCAGGAGGGTGGCATGTGGAGCGGATCTTCCTGGCCGTTTCCACATCGGATTTGGCAACCAGAAACCGCATCTTCGTGCCCCTGTGCCAGATCAGATCCGCTGCTCTGCAGCCCAGGGCAGGGGTGTGGAGCGCACGGACCAGCTCGCAGGCAGCCATCCAGCTACAGGCGGGCCCAGCTTGTGGAGGTGCCTTGGGGCGGACCCACCCTCCACCCCAGCTGTCACCTGATGCTGACGGGGCAGGGCATGGGACTGGTCATCACGTGCTGTCCAGTAATGGGTGCTGTTGCCCTACAGGGAACACTGAGCCCTGGCAGGGACAGAGCATTAGGGGTCACGGGGTCATGTGGCAGAGCCTGTGCTCACACTTCTACCCCTGCCCTGAGCCCCTGGTTGGCTGCCTGGTCGTCTGAGGTCTAATGAGGGGCAGGAAGGGGGAGAGGTGGACCCGGAGAGCAGGTGGAGGGCTATGTTTCCACTTACTCATCTCCAAAATGGGGCAATGACGGGACCGCCCATGGGATCAGGGAGTGGGCGAGGCTGGTCACGCAGCTGGCCCTGGCCCTGGCCCAGCCCAGGTGTCTTTGCCCACCCAGCCCTGTGGAATGGCAGCCATACCTCAGGAAACTGATGCCCAGCAGGCTGCTGCCGTTCACCTCCAGGATGCAGTCTCTGGGGCACAGCCGGCTCTCCGATGCTGCGGGGCTGCCTGGGAGCAGGGTCTGCATGTAGAGCCCAGGGGCACCCAGTGGTGTGTGCTGGGGAGAAGCAGAGCCTCAGGGGTCTGTGGCCCCTGCAACTTGGGGATCCCCAGAAGGGCTCACTTGTATGGTCATCAGTGTGTCTGCAAGGACACCTGCACATGTCACTGTCCCCACAGGCCCAGGACAGGCACAGACGTCTGAGCAGAGGCAGCAGAGCAGGCTAGGGGAGCGGCTGCTGCATGTCAAGACCCCTTCCCTTCTCTCACATTCCCGAACTGCCCCTGAGAAGCCCCTGCCCCAAGCCCTTGCTGGGCCTCCTCGTCATCCTCTTGCGGTGACCACGCATGCTGGGGGCCTGTCCACACGATGCAGTCCCTTGAAAGGAAGTGGCCAGGGCTGCAGGGGCGGGCAGGCCTCACCATCCCATCGATCAGGCCCATGCCCAGGCCAGAGGGGCTGCACTCTAGCTCCACCGGGAACACGTAGCAGAAGTCCTCAGTGCTGGAGCTGCCACTACAGGGGGCTGGAGGGGGCTGGTCATCCCTGGGGAATGCACAATCTCCTGGGGGCCAGAAAAGGTGGGCTGGGGTGAGGGGCCCAGCTGTGTCCTCTTCAGCCACCTCTCCACAGGGGGAAGCCCTTATGCAGCTCCAATGATATGCCACTTTGGGGCTGTGGGTCACATCCCATGCGCCTGGAAGGGACACTGTCCCCCACCGTGGCTGCCCCAGGATACTGGCCCTTCAGAGGCTGGCTGTTCCCAGAGCCTGAGAGAGGGCTCTGCTCAGTCTCTGGCCTGAGACTGCCCTCCCAGGACACCCCTAACCCCTGCCCTCTCCCAGCACCTCTAAGCATCCTGCCAATCAAGGGCCCCCTGCCCCCAGTCCCCAGCAACATGAAGACTCCAGGGAGCCTGCCCCACCCGGGGCTGGGCTCTCTCTGGCTCTGCAGCCCCCACGAGATCAGGACAGGCCTGGGCAGAGACGGGGCCTCATCCTAGTGGCCTCCTCACAGCCCTGGGGCTCTGATCCCAGCACACCTGAGCAGGTTTCCTACCTCAGCAGCAGCTCACCAGGGGACCCTGTCCTCAGGACAAAATCCCGCCCCTGCAGCTCCGCCGCCGAGTGCCACTGGGCTTGGCAGGGGTGGCTGTGTCCTTGATCTGCTTCACCTGCAGCCCATCCAGCCATGCACACACGAGCACACGCTGCCTCCCTGCCCCCAGCGGCCTCAGTTTGGCCTCATCTGTGTCTGCCTCTAGCCTCGGTGGAACCACACCCTCAAGGCCCCAGGGGCCCCCACTGCCCAGGCCTCATCCCTTTCCAATGCCCAAGGATACAGGTGAAAAAGAGCAGGTAGGTACTGAGAAGCCTGGACAAACATGCCACCAGGCCTGTGGGTGGAATGACCCGGGGGGGTGCAGGTGTGAGTCTGGGGGTGGGGGTGGACCTCACCTTCCAGACGTGGCCTCCCAAAGCCACTCGGTCCGTTCCTCCCCACTTCCAGGAACACCTTCCCGCAGGTGCTGTCGGGTTTGGGCCAGTTAGGGGCAGTGGGCCTCAGGCCAAGTTGGGTGCTGGGGGGCGTGAGCAGGCACGAGGAGTCTGCATGTTGGGGCCCACCTGGGGGCCCCCACACCTCATGCAGCCTGGCTGCCTTACTGAGAGGCGCTGTGCATGGGGAGCCACCACAGAAGGAAGCAAGCCCATGGGGCCAGCTGCACAGGCTCCTCGGCCAGGGGTCCTGGAAGCCGGGGGGCAGCTCTGGCTCTCGGGATGTCCCTCAGGGGTGGTGTGGCACAGGCCCTGGTGGGGCAGGGAGAAGGGGCTTAGACACCATGCTGCCTGACACTGAGGGGCCTCCTGCTCGCCTCTTCCCTTGGGCCAGCAGCCAGGTGCTGCCTCCACATTCTGCTCCCCCACCCCAGTGATCAAAGCCAGAGCCAGGACAGGGCTTTCGGCTGGGGCACCTCGGGGCATCCCCACTGGTCAGCTCCACCACTTGGGGAAGGTCTGCTCTGCAGGCCCCACAGGACTTGGCGGATGTAGAGCAGATGCTGGTAGATGCTTTCGTCTGGGCAGTCGGCTTCTATGTCCACCTGGAAACCCTCACTCAGCCAAACAATGGGTGGGGGATTTCCATAGGACTCCAGGACATCGTCTGCAGGCAGGGGATAAGGAGGGCATGACTGGCTGGTGCAGAGGAAACTGCCCGGCCCGTGCCAGGCCCGCCTGAACCCCCACCTGACACTGTGGGAACCCAGGACCAGCAGACAGGCCTGACAAGGACCAGTGAGTGGGGAATCCAGCCGGGGGGCCTGCCCATGACATGTTCTCGTCCCTTCTGAATCCCAGCAACCACCTAGCATTTAACCCCAGCTCTGGACAGAGAACAAGGCCCTGCTCTCCAGGACTCCAGCCCCGGTGCTACCTCCTGCCCACCGCCTGCCCGTGCCGGGAGCCTAGTGGGCTCAGCCCGTGCATCTGCTCGCTCCCCTCGTTCCCGTGGCCTGGGCACGTGTTGGTCTCTGCCCATGATCACCTCCTGACACAGTCCTCAGAAAACGGGTAGGGGCAGCCCACAGTTCCGCTCAGAGTCCCTCTAGTCCAGGCCAACATGCAGTTGACCAGGACAGTGGGGAAGCCCAATTTCTATCAGTATCTCCTACCAGCCTTTCTGTTCCATTTTTGTTTTGTGTTGTATGTAACGTGCAGGTCAAGAAATGCGTGTCTAATTTATAAAACATATATATATGGATGTCTGTATCCACATATATCTGTGTGTGTGTGTGTGTGTGTGTGTGTGTGTGTGTGTGTGCATGCCAGGCATGCTCAGGAACAGTTCTAGGGGTCTGTAAGGTGGCATCCTGTGTGGAGACTCTGCTCTCTTCCTAGTGGCCAGGTACCAGGTGAAGAACTGATCCTCAGGCTCCAGGAGGATGTGGGGGACCTCTAACCTGAGCCTGGGGCTTGGGACATAGCCCCCACTGTGGGGGTCTCTGGCTCCCAGGGGGGGACAGAACAGGGCAGCCGCATTGGAAGGCGGTGCAGGGCAGAAGTGCAGTTGCTCCAAAGCTCCTCCAGGAAGCCCTCCCAGCCCCCACTCCCACTGCTTCAGCACAGCCCTCAGGACCCTTGTTCCTGCCTGGAGGAGGGCTCACCTGACTTGAAGGCATCAGGGCTGTCCTGGACACCCGGCTCCCAGGTGCTCATAGAGGCCACCTGGTACTGTGTCAGCAGCCAGTGCAGCTGGGCGGGGCTCAAGGTGGGGAAGGCAGCCCGCAGGTTTGCCCAGCTCATCTGGGTGACAAGGAGGACCTCATGGTCAAAGGCCCAGGGCGGCACAGCCCCACCAAGGGTGGCTCTGAAGGCAGATGTAGGGGCAGGGCTCTAGGCCAGCATACCCAGGCCCCTGGGGTCCAGGCAGGCAGTGAAGTCAGAGCGGTCAGAGCCCGTGCAGCAGGGCCACACCCCAGTAGGCAGCTCACCCCTGGCTGCTCATGGGTGTCTGGTGGAGAGCCCGCTGGGGTGGCCATTCAAGGAGATGCCAGCAGGCATCACAGCGAATGCCTTGTCCACTGAACATGCCCCTCATCAGACACTAGCAGGGCTGGGAAATGAGGGAAAAGCCCCCGGGAGATTAGGATCAAGGGAAACAGGGCTCCCACCTCACACGCACAAGAGACCTGGTCCATTAGGATGTGCATGGAGGCAAAAACTGCATCTGGTAGGCAACACAGACTGCCTCTGCATTTTCAGGACTGGGAAGCCTTTTTAACAGAGAAGGACAGGCACCCAGGGAGCTGAAGGTTTGTTTCATGTGACTGAATCACTCAACAGCTGGTGCAGCCTCATGGCGGCTTTGTCTCAGCCTGAAGGGCCCGGCTCCCTTCCTGGCGGCCTGGCCGCCTTCTTCTGCCTCCAGGCACCCCCTCCTCACTGTGAGATGCCCTCTGGCCACTTCCCAGAAGGGATGCCTGGGGGGGCTGCCACTGACCTTGCCAGGGGTGTGTCTTGCTCTGCCTGCACCACGGCATGAGTTCTGTCGAGGGCTCTGGCCTGGATCAGCAGGCTTGGAACCTGGCAGGCAGCTCCTCTACCCCAGCTTTCTGAGCTGCCCTCGGTGAGTTGGAAACCGCTCTCACCGCACCCCTTCAGGACACATCTTTTCTCTTCTCTGGAAGCTCAGGGGGTTGGGTACCCTATTCTGATATTCCGCCACTGCCCTGGGCTCCTCGGGGCAGGTGGAAGCAACTCAGAGAGGGGCCTGGGTGGAAGGATGGAGCGATGCCCACCTGCCCTCACGGAGAAGGTGCAACAGAGGGAGCCACGCCCCAGCGGGTGCCCAGCCGTGTTTTCCCACTGCTACGCCTCAGAGGACAGGAGACCTTACTCGGGTTTCTAAGGCAACCGGTCTGCTCTGCGCCCCTCGGGTGACAGCCATGGAATTCCAAGTGCAGAAGGATATGGTCCTGGCCTCCAGCTGTGACCCCCGCTCGCACCGGGCCTGCCTGCAGATAACTCCCAAGCCTCTCACTGCTATATGTGTGTGCCGAGGGCTGGGCCCTGCTCTCCTGTCCCAATGCAGGGCCTCTGGTTGGAAGGAAATGTCCCCTGCACCCCTGGGCAGAGCGATGGAGAAAAGTCTGCAGCGGGGGGTGGGGTGGGGGGGTGGGGGGAGAAGGGCGGAGGGAGGCAGGTCAAAGGTCATGTCACCTCCCTGAGCCCATTCCCTCCTCCCTCCCTGCTCCTCGGGGACCACACTCTGCAACATCTCCTGCCCTCCTCCTGCCCCTACACCCCACCGCATCCACCAGCCCGGACCCCATGGAGCAAGATGCCCTGGTTGACAGCCGTCCTCAGGAGTCATCTTGGAACCTCAGCCCACAGGCCTCCGGTGAGGACATGCTAGCCATGCTGCAGGCTTGTGGGTCCAGCCCCAGGCCCTCACCCGTGTCCAGGAGCTGGCTGAAGAGCAGCGTGTTGGAGAAGAAGAAGAGGTAGGGCATCAACTGGGAGGCCATCTCAAGGTGGACCTGCAGCTGCTGCAGAAGGTCCAGGGCAGCCAGGTAGATAGATGGACACGATGCAGTGGAGCTCCTCGTGCAGCTGGGAGGCCAAACCCCAGCTCTTCCAGTGCCCCATCTGGAAAGGGGGGCCTTAGAGCAGAGCTGGAGGCAGACGCACAGGGACTGGGGAGCGAGGGAAATGCCGGCTACAGCCTCTTCAGCAGGCCTCAGTGTTCTGGGAGGGCTGTGAGAGAGGAGCTCCTAGGCCTTTGGGTGGGGTCCCGTGAGGGCTCCTGTCCCATGGGCAGATGACACCAGGAGGTGTGCCCAGGTGGCAGGGTGGGGCTGGAATCTCCCCAGGGTTATGCATGGGTCACTCACTGCTCTCATTTTATCTGAGGGGTTTTACTGGATGAAAATGGGGCTGGTGGTCCCCTGGGCAAGCTGGAGGGCCAGGGGAGGGGACAAGGCCACAGGGCCCTCCAGAGCACACTGTAGCCCCAGCTCTGGCCATTGGAGTAGGTCCCAGTGTGGGTCACCTGGGGGTCTCCCACAGTTGGGCTTGTGAATCCAGGCTGGCTGTCACCATCAGACTGGGCCCCCAAAGAGCCTGGAGAAGCAGGCTGTCCCTTGCACCATGCACTCCAGGGGGCCGCAACCCACAGCCAGCACTGCCTTTCATGGGCCAGCCAGCAGCCCTCTACCCACCCCAGTGCCAGCCCCAATCAGGCTGGCATCTGCAAGACAATGACAGGAGCCAGGCGAGGGCTGGGACACCGGGCTGGGGAATCTGGGACCAAGAACCTTAGGGAGCAGGTGGGGGAGCACGTCACCCCATCCTGGCTCCCCAGATTTCCATGGAGAGCTGAGAGGAACAGCAGGCCCACCTCCTAAAGGGGCAGCTGGTGCACACCTTGGAGACGTAGTAGATGCACTGCTGGAAGGCACGCAGGATGGCCTCTTCCAGCAGCACCTTGGCCTCCCCACTGGCTGTGCGGGTGCAGGAGAGCAGCGACTCTCTGGAGCCTGTGGGAGACAGCACAGCTGGTCACCAATCACGCATGGGGCTGCTGGGCCTCGGAGTGTGTGCAGGGCACTCCTGGAAGGGCAGTGGCTCTGAACACCTGCTTGGTGGCCTCCTGAGGCACCTGCCAATGCTCCCATCTTGGGTTTGGAAAAATGTGATTATCCGAAAGCACACAGCATGCCAAGGTGACCACAGCCCTGCCTGCCACACCTCTCAAAGGGTCCACAGGGGTCCTGACATGTGGGATGAGGTGGTCAAGACGTCCAGGCATGGCACTTCCAAGCATGTCAGTACTACATGAACTGCAGGCACATCAGAAGCTCGGTAAAAGATTCTGGAATCGTTTTCCATTTGAACCTCACTGCCCCGCACATCACCTCTCACTCAGGACACAGGTCAGGGGGACACCTGGCCAAAGCTTCTCAGGAACACTGGACTCGGGCACATGAAGTTCTGTCATGGAATCGTGTGGCAGATGTCATGGAAAAACGTCCGTGGAACCATGACATTTTCTCAAAACGGGAGAAACTCAAATTGCCTACATCCTGCACCCCACCACCAGCAGTCTGGGTGGAGGTGGCAGGGAGGACACTGCTGTCTTCTGCCCAAGGCAGAGACCCTGGAGTTTCACTGCCCCACTGCTGGTGCGTGTGTGTGGGGGTGCTGGCAGGGGCCTGCCAGGGCCCTGAGGGTGACTCCTTCCTTGGAGAAGGTGCCTGCAATAGCAGGAGGCCTGACTGGAAACAGTGTCTCCATGCCCAGAGGGACCCCAGCAGGGGGAAGCATGCATAGGGGACCCTGGGTTTCAGTGCCTGGGGCCCTGCCAGCACGCAGAGGGGGATGGGGTGTGGGATCCCGGCACTCCCAGCTGCCGTCCCTTTCTCACAGCCCTCATTGCTGCATCACAAGGAGCCACAGGCAAGTGGCGGTGGAGTGACCGGCGCAGACGCACGGATGGTTACAGGACCCAAGCCTCAGCCCATCCCCGGAGGCTCCCTTTCACTGCGTGCTCTGCAGCAGCCTCTGGAGTGACGTGCAGCATGGGCCCGGCCAGGAGGGAGGGACTGGGTCTGAGGGGGAAAGCTTGGCTCCAAGCACTAAGTAGGCCCCCAGGAGCCCAGCAACCCTGCCTCCTTGCTCTGGACAAACAGGAAGGAAATGCTCTGTGAGCTCATGGAGACCAGGCCCTACAAACCCCGGGCCTGCCTGGCCTTCTGCTCATGGTGCTTCTCCGTCCAGGACTTGGGGCCCTTCAGCCCCCCAGGGCTCCCCCCAGAGCCCAGCCTGCAGGGTCTAGTTGGGACCTCCATGGGGGCCTGATCTGGGATGCTGGTGGTGTCTGGCTGCTCCCTGAACCCTGGGGGAGAGCAGAATGGGTGACTTGAGGGGCCTTGGGCCTGGGGGAACAAGAGGCTCTTAAAAGGCAGCTGGGTGTGGGCTGGCTGGAGCACTCCTTTCTTCCAGAAGGCTCTGGGCTACACACATGCAAGGCTGGCCCACTGCTGGCCGGAGCCCACGCAGACCGAACATATTTGACAGCCTGTAGAAGCCAGTGGGCAAGCCGGCCGAGAAGCCCAACTCCACACTCTATCACTGGCGGGACCTGGATGTCGGGCCGGGGCACTGACTGCAGGCCTCCTCTGCCATAGGCTTGCCTGGGAAAGCAGACCAACACCCCCGGGGGGCTGGTGGCCCCGGGCTGGAGAAGGCACAGCCGGAGGAGGCCCAGAGGCCACACGTGTCTCCCAGACGTCACTGAACACAAGCTGACATGCTTGTTGCTGTGGTTCTGCTGGGATTCCAGCAATGTGGACACCCACCCAGCCTTTCAGAGCATTGGGGGCCTCAGGACTGAGGAGTCCCCAGATCTACAGGCCCCGACCAACAGCCACAAAGACATCCAGGAGAATTTTAAGGGGATAAAATCAACCTTCCGTCCCCACCCCCCAGCCATGGAATGGCCGATCTTCCATCTGCCTATGTGGGTGAGGTGTCCTGGGCTCAGGACACAACATCTGTTTTCAGAATCCTTGCCACAGAAATTTCCCACTGAAGGTCAGGAGGTCAAAATGCTGACTCTACTCTGGCCTTTGCCCTCTGGCTGATGTCATTTTCCTGTGAGCTCTCCAGCACCGGCCCCACATGGGACACCGTCTCTGGGACTCTCAGATCATGCTGTGGCTTCCCTTGCATGCACGGCCCCTGGGGTGGGGGCAGGACCCTGGCTGTCCACATGCTCGCTCTCCCAGCGTCACCGAGGCTCCATGAGCCCTCGGACCTGCACCAAAAATAACTTCCTCCTAAAAGAGGCAGCAGAGGAAGCAGAGTCCCCATCGACTGCAAGCAGCTTTCCTCATGGACTCCCAGATGCAGGGCCCCATGCAGGACACACTAGCCCAGCCGGGGCGAAGCAGGCTCGCGGGGGCCCCGGGAGCTGCAGTTTCTCAGCGCAGCATCTTACATCAGGCCCGACGAGGAGCACCAGCAGGAGGCGCCTGTGAGTTCCGTGCCCAGAAGTCTCATTGGGGAGCCAGTTCTCCCTGCTGCCCCTGCCAGGCCAGAATAAACGGGGCTCCCTGTCACCACCCCGACTTGCTGACATCTCACACAGGACACCATGCATGTGTGACAGGCCAGAGGCCCGGGTACTCGCTGGCCGTGCCAAGTCCCAAACTCTGCTCAGAAGCCATGAGTGGTATGCAGCATGGGCCCCGGCTGGCTGGAGGTGCTGAGGATGCAGTGGGTTTGGGGAGAGGGACATGGAGCCTTGCAGGTGACATCCTGTAGGTCACGTTCAGGTCAAAAGCCAGACAATAGGTCCGCTTAGATCCAGGCCTCTGGGAAGAGGTCTGTCGGTTGCCTTTCACAGAGCCCAACCCCGGGGAACAAGGTTGGAGGCAACAGACCAGCAAGTCCGGAACGCCCCCCGGGACACAGAAGGACCTGTCTCTCCATTCCACATGTCCACAGGAGCCCCTCCTCACCATGCAGCTGGACAACACTCAGGAGCCATGACAAGGCCAGTCAGCCCCATGGCCCACCTCCCTCACCACACAGTCCCCAGGGCCCAGATAAGACCCCACGGGGGCCCCTTCCCTCCCTAGCTCAGCTTGACCAGGCCTCCCTGCCCAGCTGGCCCTTGGTCCAGCCAGCCTCCACAGCCCGGCTCCTGGCAGCTGTCTGAGGCCCAGCCTCCCAGAGGTTCTGGTATGACAGTCAGCTGCGCAGACCAGCCCCAGCCCTGTGGGCCCCAGAAGCCCCTCCTCTGGGTCAGAGAGCCAGCCCATCGGTACCAGGGCTGCGAAATTGCCCCCACCCGGGAAGTCAGCATGAGGCTGACGTTGTGTGGTCACTGCTCTTTCACACAGAGCCCGTGGCCACACCGGGAGACACAGCTGAGCACAGACCCTGGGGGTGCAGCGTCTGGCAGAGCGAGAGCCTGGGGAGGTGGGCCAGCCCATCCTGCCCACCGGTTTCCCTCCCAAGCTCCAGGTGCGGCCTCCATAGCAGCCTGGGACCCCAGCGGCCAGGCCACCAGGCCACCTGTCCAGATTCCTACAGCCTCTGGGCAAGGCCCCACAGACAGCAAGGAGGGATCTGGTGGGCTTTGCTTTTGCAGAGGAGAAAGGACATGTGGGGCCAAGCCAGGCTGGTACGCATGACACTGTGGCCCCAGCCCCTGGGTGCCTGGCTGTCACATCTGCACCAGGTCCATCCCAGGTCTCACCTCAGCCCCCACCCAGCCCTGTCAGACACACAACTGGCTGAGATCCCCACCCAGGTGTCAGAGCTCCACCAAATGCCACCCTCTCTGTGAAGCCCTCCTGGACTGCCCATCAAGCCTCTGAGTGCCACAGCACTTCCCACTGGAGTGCACGAGCCCTAAAACCCACCCGCCCCACATCCAAGCCACGCACTCTTATGGCTCCCAGCGCACCAAGCCTCCTTTCTGGAAAAGCGGTGCCATGTCAGGGGCGCTGGTGTGAGGCTGATGCACTGCACTCTTCCCACCAGGTCCTGTGAGCCCCCCCACCTCCCCAGGCAGGACACAGCAGGCCTGCGCTGAGCGTGTGAAGTGGCGGGATGGAGATGGCCGGTGCCACCCATGAGGCACCAGGGAAGCGGGACATCCAGCTCCACTCCCTCTCAGAGGGGCCCTGCCTAGCCCATGGCTGACCCCACCCTGTGATGGCAAGAAGACACTACCCAGCCCGCTGTACCTGTGACATCTGGGTTGTCCTCCAAGCTCTGCATGTAGAGCGGGCACTTCTGCTGGATGAAATACAGAAGCTCGAAAGAGTTGGACATTCAGAAGAGAATGTGCTGCAGGTCTGGAACCAGGCCAGCCATGGTAAAGCTGCCCAAGGAGACAGACTCCTGGCTACCGAGACACACAGACAAGAGTTACACTTGGACCACTCCCCAAGGAGGCCGAGCCCACTGCTCTGTGCACAGAAGACATTCATTTCAGCAGACACTTACAGGAGAGCTACCTTCTGTCACCCTCCCATTTCAGGCTGGGGAAATCAGGCAGAGGTACATGGCCTCCAGCCCGATGCATGACACCTGAGCAGGAAGGCCTGCCCCTGGCCACTGCCACTGCTCAAGGACTCTGTTAAAGACACTATTTTCATACCATGTCTCTTGGAATTAGATAATAAGGCAGCCGTGAATGTGAGGAGACAGGATGTGATGTGTGTGCATCGGGGGAGGACAGACCGCATTGTGAGAACAAGAAACCTGAGTAAGGGTGTCATTCAAGTATGAGAGATGACTCTCAGCACATTATTTAAGTGAACAATGTAGTTAAGAGGAGACACAGACAGTAACGTTAAGTATTTGGGGAGGTGCATAGCCAAGACTAAGTGCTCCATTCCCGCAGGAGCCCAAAGGTAACACCGAGGCCGGAGCACCGGGAGTGTGTCCTAGAGTGTCGCTGAGATTCAGAGGGACTGTTAGGAAAACCCGGAACAACAGTTGGTGGAGGCCGCCTCGGAGACAGTCCGGGGCTGGACTGGGGGGGGGGTTTCCATCACCAACTCTTCGCATTGTTTGATCCTTTCACCACAGAGTGCAGTCCGGTTAGTTAAAACAGAAAGAGCAGACAGCAGACAGCTGGGCCCTAATCCTCGTTACCCAGTGGGGGATGGCCAGCCCGGGGCAGACATGTCCCGGGGGCTCCTCCCTCCCAGGCCAGCCCCCTTGAGGGCCCGTGCTCCCTCTCCAGGACAGTGGCAACATCAAGGCCGCCTGCCTCCTCACTGGAAGGTTCCATGGTCACGGGGCTTCCTCTGAGCTCATATCTACTCTAGCCCCTCTCCTGCATCTCTGGGGCACCAGTCGCCAGGTGCAGGGCCTAGTGTCTGTGAGTCACCTGCTGCAGGACAGAAGCTTCCCAGTACTGTCCTGACCCCACCTCTGAGGCAGCGCTGAGCTCCCTGGTAATTACTCAATGTCAAAAGCCAACCACACGTCTTTCTTGGGAGGACTCATCTGGTCACACCTGCTCAGCGGTATGCAAGCTGACCTGTGTTGTGAAGGCCCCACCGAGAGTGCGTGGGGCCTGGGCTCCAGCAGCCAAGTGTTTGTGTCAGGCACTGTCATGGCCATACCTGTGCGCCATCCTGACGGTTGAGCAGGGGTGTCCACAAGCAAACCAGACCATCCACATGTAACGGGTGTGTCTGAGGCTGAAGTGGGCTGCCTGTCCAGTGGCCCCAGCACTCCTCAGCAATGCAGTGTCCCTTACTGGTGGATTTGAGGGGTGCACCAGGAAGCTGCCAGGCATCACACCAGGAAAGTGCTGCCCCGAGGACGGCACAGTGTGCAGGCTCTGTCATCCCACTGGGCCAGCCTGTGACTGCCACAAGAAGCTCAGGCACTCATGGTTAGAATGACCATGGCACCAGGGCTGCTGGGGAGCTGGGCCCATGGGAGAAGCCCCTGGGGTCAATGGGTGGTAGGTCCGTGAGGAAGCGTCCTGGGCGGGCTGAGGGCTTTTCCCTCCGTGCCTGTCCCCTGCTGTGCAGTGCATGTGGTGACCTTGGACTCCCTCCCCCAGCTTCCCTTCCTGTTATAGTTCTGCTCTTCTCCCTGACACAGCCTCACTTGTCCACAAACAAGGTGACCTCTCTCTCTCCAGCTCTGAGGAGGAAGGGACTGGCTTCAGACTGTGTCTCCTTGTTTCTCCTGCTAAGCAGGACTGCAAGTGAGGCTGCCCACTCCCCTGGCAGAGGTCCAAGCCCTGCTCCCTTCTGAGCAAGCGTTCTCCATGCTGGCTTGGGTCACGTACCCAAGTACACGCAGGCATAAGGGGCTGCATGCTGTAAAGGTCACTCTGGCTCTTCAGAGCCTAATTCCACTCTGTTTCCAATGTTTATTGACCTTCTCAGTCCCACCCGGAGCTCAAAGGGACAGGTCTCTACCAGAAACGACAACACCAGGTATCGCCAAGGTGTTCCCGTGTTGAATCCCAGGCAGGTCAGCATCGTGTACGCACCACCTGGGCACATGCTGGAGGGCCCAGGCAAGGTGCAGCGGGGCATGTCCCAACCCTTCAGGCGAGCGCTGAGTGGGGACAGGATTTCATGGACATGATACCAAAGGCCCAGGCAACAAAAGCAAAAACAGACAAGTGGGACCACATGAAACCAAGACACTTCCATGCAGCAACGACCACCATTAGCAGGGTGAAAAGGCAAGCTACCGAATGGGGAAAAATATTTGCAAACCATCCATTGTTTGGAGTTAATTTCCAGATCATTTGGGATTAATTTCCCAAATATATAAGGAACTCCTAAAATTCAAAAGCCAAGAAACTAATAACCCAATTTAAAAATGGGTTGAAAACTTGCAGAAACATGTCTCCAAAGGAGACATACAGATGGCCAGTGTGCAAAGGCTCCACACCACCAGGAAATGGAGAGCAAGACCACAGGAAAGGCCGCCTTGTACTTGTGGCATCAAGAAAACAAAATAACAGAGTGGGTGATGACATGGAGAACCTAGACACTGGCATGCTGTCGCTGGGAATGCAAAGTGGTGCAGCCTTTGCGGAAAACAGCACGAGGCTCTTGCTGTGTTAAACCACAAGCCACCAGAGGTCTCATCCCAGGAATTCAATCATGGTTCAGCAAGCCTTCTAATGTGGTGACCATGTTCACAGATTCAAGGGAAAAAACAGTGATCAGAGATGCAGAAAAGGCAGTTAACTGAGTTTGATGGCTATTTGCAAGAATCTCAGGATGCAAATATCTGAGGCGAGGGGGGCAGATCGTTAAGGTTAAATTCAAGGGTTGGCTCACAGGCAACTGGCATGTTATGTTCTGTGGTTTTCTGTAACTTTGAAGCATAACGTTAAAAAGAAGCAAAAGAGCTCCCTGGGGATGGGGACAGGGCTGCTTTTATCCCTAACAACACAGCCCTGAGCGGCTGCAGGAAAGCCGCCCTGTCGGGGGGCCCAGGGCCCAATGCATGGTGAGGAGGGTGCCCGCTCGCCTCTGGCCATGCACTCCCCAGGCTCCTGGTACCCACTGTCCCTGTGCAAAGCCGCGCATTCATGCAGCTGCCACTGCCCCTGCACAGGGGCTGCGCATCGTCCCCAAGGGCCAGAGGCCGACACCACACCAGCCATTGGCCCCTCTGTCAGCAGGGGCCAAGGGGCACCAGTGTGCAAATGACAGGAGGTCAGAGCCTCCCTTGCAGCCTGGGGACAGCTGTGCATGCCACAGCCTCACTGCTCCTGAAAGAGGCTTACATCCCTCCCAATCCTGAGCTTTTCCCTTGGAAAGGGGAAGGCTGGTGAAGCTTCCTCCTGCTTCCCCCACCAGGCAGGCATAGATAAGCCAGCTCACAGGCAGTGGTTCACACAACCAGGACAAGGCCAACCTCTCTGACCACGGCCCCTGAATGGTCCTCCCCACGGTGGGCAGCACCAGCCACCACCAGCTGGCCCCTCCCGTGGGTGTGACGGCTGTGTGTGCTCTGTAAGCAGATGGCTGCACTGCGCCCTCTATAAGCGGGAGCACACACGCAGAACCATGTAGCAGGTGCATTCCCCAGTGCCCTTCCTGCTGCCATTGACCTGAGCTCCACGGCACCGAGGCCGCACCTGGCAGCTCGGCCGCTCTCCCCACTGCCAAGCAAACACAGCATCGCTGCGACGGCACACGTCGGTCACTTCCAACACTGTGCTTACCAACGGCCTCTGCCGCATGTCCCCTGCCCTCCATGGGGCAGTGTTCCTCTACAGCACCTCTTAGGAGTGGGACCATTGGGTCACCGGCTGGGCACATCTTTACCGTTAATGCCCAAGTCCTAGCAGCAGTGGCGAAGAGTAGAAATAGTGCTCCCCATGAAACAGGCACTGCTGTAGACACGCTGACCCATCTCAGAATCGGGAGTTGACCATTTTCCTAAAGAAGTAGGCTGGCCTTGACACAGTAATTATGGGAAGTGAAGAGAGAAGCTCAGAGACGGTCTTGCCCACTGAGCTAACAGGCATGCTGGAGAAGATTCCCAAACACAGAGCTGCCCAGGGCGGTCACTGCAGAAGTGGAAATGGCCTCTTGGAGAGGGGAGGGCCATGTGCAGAAGCACAGAGCTGACCAGAGGCATCCCACTGGGAGCTGCTGGTCTATGGGGAACTACTGGCTGAGGGGCAGGCATGGGGCCCGGGCCATACTAACAGGTGCGCCTGCTTCTCAGCGAGCTCTTTGGTTTTCTCCTACAATTATAAAGAAAAACAAGCAAGGGAAAAACAGGTTACCATGGACATGTTCGATGAGACCACATGTTACCCCACTGACACACAAAGAGGGCAGTTGTCCCAGACATCCCGCACTGCTGACCGCTCACTTTGAGGTCTGTTTCCATCTGATTTGCTATCTTCCCATTGCGTTTCTGAGTACGATCCCCATATTTCCTGCAGTAGAAGCAATTCACAACATCTGGCTTACGCAACAACCGGCCATTTAAGAAAGAGTAAAGACATTTTACAAATACCAGGAAGAAGATTCTGCTAACACTCTTATTCTTAAGTTTAATATACACACTTTGAAATGTCAGCCACAGTGATACTAAGTAGATTACTATGTGCTGAGTATTTACAAATACATTTAATGTCCCAACAGGGACTCAGGTTCATCCAACATTTTCTGCCACTTTTAATCAAGAAATTGCTTCTGCTGTAGTGGCAGGTTATCTGGGTAAGTGCAGCCCTAGTTGCTGGCCGTTTCTGGTCCTAAGACACGCACATTTGCGTAGCTGGTGAGAAACCAGAGGCCAGAGAGAGAGAGAACTATTAGTGCTCCAGAGGCACCTGGACAATGGGCTGCTCAGGCCCAGACAGGGCGGGGCAGGGGTTATGATGCTGGGGGTGACCTGGAGGCAGACTCCTTGGTTTACCAGCTCAGCCCTGGATACGGGAGGTGGCCTCCATGGGCCTCAGTTTCCCTGCCTGTGCAGTGGGGGAGGGATGGGGGACTCTAGGCTCGAGCTGGAGCCCCGCTCCTGCAGGAGTCCCGTATACCCCCTGCCTGCATGTCTTTTGCCATGCCGTGGCACACGGGGCCCATGCAGTCAGGACTGCTGTGGGAGTGAAATCTAACAGAATGTGATTCACTAGTGAGTGCCTGGCACGGAGCAGACCTGGGAAAGGATAGTGGTTTATATGGAGAATCAACCTCTAGGCCCCAGACCACCCAGTCACCTTTGGCCCTGATGCGGTCATGCCTTCGCCCTGGATGGGATTCACCTGGCAGTACTCATGTCTGCACAGAGGGAAGCGACCACACGGGGGACATTAATGTCCGGTCCACCCAGGGAACCCTGGAGATGCAGCTCGGACACCCGCAAACCACTCAGATTGCCTGTACAACCTTTGGGTGTGTGTGGCAGCCTGTGGTGGCTTTTGCTTTTAAAAAGTTTGAAACATTTTAAGTGCAGATTTTAATTTGACGAATCTACACAGCCAAATGTTTTCCCTTTCCTGCACCTGCCCCAGGGTAAGCATGACCGAGACTCATGGAGGTCCCTGTGAAGGACCATGTGTAAGTTCCAGGCATCCTTGGAGGGCACGGTGCTCCTAGCATGAGCGGGTGGAGGCCAGGGCTGCCGCTAAGCACCACCCACGGCGCGGGTTGGCCCCACAGCTAGGAATTCTGCCGAGACATGCCCGGTGCCTGGCCTAGAGACCCTGTTTTGGAGGGAAGGCCTGCAGTGAACAAAGTGCCTGCCACCAACCTGGCAAGGGCTGTGAATGGGCTGCTAGGTGCTCACCCCACATTGGCACGAAGCCTGGGGCACCCAAGCCCGATACAGTGGGGACTCAGGGCTCTGGGCACCTGGATCATGGCTGGGACACATGGAGGGACACAAGCCCAGAGCTCACAAAGCCACCGCTAAGCCCCCAAGGGGGAGAGGCCATAGCCAATGGTCCAGGCTCCCTGGCTAGTCCTGATTGCCGACTGGGAGGTGTGGGACTGCAGGGAATGCTGGGCCGCACGGGTCTGGGTTGGGGTGGGGTGCACCCCAGGACTTCTACCCAGGCAGCCGCCCAGCCCCCACCAGCTACTCACATGGCCCCAGGGCTTGGGAAACGAACCACCCCACCCCGTGACTGACCCAGACTGTCTCCTGGATGGGCTTGGCTATCTTGAGCAGGAGCTGCCCAAATGCACCAGGCTCCAGGTGGCAGGCCGACTGTGGGATGAAAAGGCAGAGTAGAAAGGCAGGGGTCGGCTGGTGGTCACCGCCACCCAGCTCGCAGTGTCAGGATCTTATGTAGGTGTGTGTCCTCCACCTCCGGCTGGAACTCCAAGTCCCGCGGCTGGGGAAGGCGGCCCGTGTGTGGGTGGGGCACACTGGGCCTGGAGCTCAGTGTTACACAGCCTGCAGCTGTGTGTCACAGCCCAGAGGAGGCCAGGGCCTGGGCTGGCAGGGGCTGGGCCTGCACCGGGTCCTTGAAAAGCAGCAGGTAGTAGAGTCCCAGGCACAGCGGGTCCCCACAGCACAGCTCCACCAACTGGCCACCCAGCTCCAAGAAGATGATGGAGACTGGAGTCCCGGGGATGGGCTCCAGCACCAGCCTGGTCGCCACGTGCTCTCTGCCCCTGGGCTGCAGCCTGTGGATGGTGCAGGGCAGAGGTATGATGGCCGGTGTTGAGAGACTGATGCTGGGCTTGCTGGAGGCGTCCTCTAGCCCACCGTATGCCACTCCGGGTTGAGCAGGTACACCAGGCTGTCCTGAAATGCAAACACAGGTCTCAGGGCAGGACGCAGCCTCGGGCAGTTCTGTCAGTGGGAAGGGAAGAAAGGTGCCCTGGACCTAGCTACATTAGCTGTGTGGCCAGAATCTGAGCCTGGGACACCCCAGCCCTGAGCCCTTCCTAACCTGCTGTGTGTCCCCACTGCCCACCATGTGGTGCCCACCCTGTCCCCGGGGATCGTCCCCAGAGCGGTGGCACAGGTGACATGGACCGAGGACTCTATCTGTGAGACAAAAGAGAACAGACATGGGCTGACCTGGAGACCAATGCTGGTTTACAGACCAGCCAGTGCTGCCAACTGCATCAGGGTCCCCAACAGGCTGTGGGGAAGCACCCCTCCACAGCTGCTCCAGGTTAGTGGGCACAGAAGCCTCCCTCAGACCCGTGCACCAGAGGCCCCAGCGCCCACATGTGCACTGACAGTGGGGCAGGAAGGGAGCTCAGAGAATGCAGAGCACAAGCCAGAAGGAGTGCTGGCCCGGTGCAGGCAGCCAAGGACCAAACTCTCCCAGCCAGGATGTTCTGACAGGTGGTCAGAAATGTGGCTGGTGTGGGGGGCAGCTGGCTTCTTTCCCATGCCTCCTCCGGATGTGTCTGGCAGTGCCCTGGAGGGACACACAGCATGCACTCCAGCCTGGAGGAGACTGCAGGCCTGGGCCCTGGGCCCCTGCCCAAGCCCTTCCTCAGAGCCAGGCCAGGAAGTGGCCTGAGACCCAGTGTGTAAGGTGGTAAAGAATTCTCTGTGAGGGGGCCTGGGGCCAGGCAAATGCTGGGTGAGTGCAGAGGAGCGGGGCAGATCCTCAGAGCCCGCTGCCCCACTGCCTCCTTCTGCTGCCTGGACAAAGAGAATGCTCTGGAAGGAAAGCATAAGGAAGCCCCATTACCTCGAGAGTCCGGAACAGGCCCCATGTGGGGGTCCCCACATACACCATTTCTACCGCTTATCTTCCCAGAGTGACTGCAGCCCCACAAGCTAGCTCACCTAGCTCCTGGCAAGGGGGCCTCTGCTCAGCAGATTCCCTGGGCAGCAGGGAAGGGAGCAGTGCTCATGTGCTGCTGGATGCAGCCCAGCAGGAGGAGCAGATGGGGCGATTCCTAGAGGGAGTAGCACGTGGTGTCCCGGCTGGGCTGCTGGGGGCCCTGGGCTGTGTGCACTGCAAAGAGATCACCATGAAAAGTCTAGTTACCAGTTCAATTTTTAATTTACCAATTCTTATCATTTATTGTGGCCGAGCTTTGTTTCCTTCTCTGTGCACAAAGCCTTGCGTTGACTGATGTCAAACAGAGTGGGCATGATGAGTGCTTTTGTCTTGGCTGTCATTTATTTAAACAGTTTTAGGCTCACTGAAACTAATAGGACTCCCCTAACTCTACCCATCTCTCTGTAGCACCCCACTCTTATTAAAAACACAATGATGTGACTTCATTTATACTTTCTTATTTTACTCTCCCATTCTCAGGACCCAACTTTGGCCAGTCACATACCATCCAAAATTCAGACCAAAAAACCAAGACATGAGGTAAGCAAATCAGCTGGAAACAGGACATGGGCTCCAGTGAAGGTAGAGCAGAAGCAGAGAGAAAGAGGAGTCTGCAGGGAGCAGAACTTTCCTGTCTCAGCTCCAGAACCTGAGGAAAGGCCTGGACTCCTGCTAGTGTATACAAGAAGCTGTGGCCTACTCACTTCTAGGTTATCCAGTTTGTTAGTATGTAATTTTTCATAGTATTCTCTAATAATTCTTTGTATTTCTGTGGTGTCTGTTGTGATTTTTCCTTTCTCATTTCTGATTCCGTTTATGTGTGTAGACTCTTTTTCTTGATATGTCTGCCTAGGGTGTTAACATCCAAAATACATTAAGAACTCACACTTCTCAATATCCAAAAAGCAAATAACCCAATTAAAAAATGGGCAGAGGATATGAAGAGACAATTCTACAAAGAAAAATTCAGATGGCAACAGGCACATGAAAAGTGTTCCACATCACTAATCATCAGGGAAATGCAAATTAAAACCACAATGAGATATCACTCACACCAGTAAGGATGGCCACCATCCAAAAGACTAAGAACAACAAATGCTGGCGAGGATGCAGAGAAGGGGGAACCCTCCCACACTACTGGTGGGAATGTAAGCTAGTTCGATCATTGTGGAAAGCAGTATGGAGGTTCCTCAAAAAACTAAAAATAGAAACACCATTTGACCCAGGAATCCCGCTCCTTGGAATTTACCCAAAGATTACAACTTCTCAGATACAAAAAGACATATGCACCCCATGTTTATCGCAGCACTATTTACAAAAGCCAAGATGTGGAAGCAACCTAAGTGTCCATCAATAGATGAATGGATAAAGAAGAGGTGGTACAGATACACAATGGAATACTATTCAGCCATAAGAAAGAAACAACTCCTAACATTTGCACAATGTGGAAAGAGCTGGAGGATATTATACTCAGTGATATAAATCAGGTGGAGAAAGACAAGTGCCAAATGGTTTATGATTTCCATCATTTGCAGAGTATAAAAACGCAGCAAAACTGAAGGAACAAAATAGCAGCAGAGTCACAGACTCCAAGAAGGAACTAGTGGTTACCAAAGGGGAGGGGTGTACGAGGGTGGTGTGGGAGCATGGAAGAAGGGGATTGAGGGGTATTATGATGGGCACACATGGTGTGGGGGGTCACTGGGAAACAGTGTAGAACAGAGAAGGCAAATACTGAATCTGTGGCATCTTACTACACTTAAGGACAGTGACTGCATTGGGGTATGGGTGAGGACTTGATAATATGGTAAATGTAGTAACCACATTGTTTTTTCATGTGAAACCTTCATAAGAGTGTATATCAATACCATAATAAAAAAATTTTTTGAAAAGCCACACTAATCAGACATCTGGGAAGATGGCGGCCTGAGCAGGACGGCAGAAATCTCCTCCCAAAACCATATATATTTGTGAAAATAAAACAAATACAACTATTCCTAAAAAAGAGACCAGAAGATACAGTACAACAGCCAGGCTACAGCTACACCTGTGAGAACTCAGCACCTTCCAAAGTGGGTAAGATACCAAGCCGTGACCCTGTGGGACCCAAGGACTTCCCCACTCCAGTGCACCAGCAGGAGGAAAAGATTGAAAGTGGGGAGGGATTGGAGGCATGGGCCCGCCAAATAACCAGCCCTGGTGATCCACACCGGGAGCACTGACACACATCATGTGGTGTATCAGAGATCAGAGAAACAGAAGAGCAGGATAGGAGATGGGGACTGCAAGGGGGTCCCTGCAGCCAGATCCCTGGGACAAAAGAAAAGTGGGCGCTTTTTCTTTTTTCTTTTAAAAGTCTTAAAGAGACAAGGGCCCAAGAGCAGAACAAAATTGTCCCAGTGCACTCAGCCCAGCAGAGCTGGGTGTGGGGCTTGAACCAAGAATACTGTATCCAGCATGATTATCATTGAATTTCGAGGGAGGGGTTAAAGAATTCCCAGACAAGTGAAAGCTGAGGAAATTTGTCTCCAGCAAACCAACTCTACAGGATATCTTAAAGGGTCTGCTCTAGATGGAAGCATTCCTAAGGATAAAAAGATGTCACAAGAGAAAATAAAATCATAGCAAAGAAAGCAAACCATCCAAATACTAACTTAAGGCAAAAAGTAAAATCAACCTATCCACAAAAGCAGTCAAAGGAAATGTAAGAGAACAGAATAAAACACCTAGTATATGAAGAATGGAGGAGGAAGAAGAAGAGAGAGAAATAAAGAATCATCAGACTGTGTTTATAATAGCTTAACAAGAGAGTTAAGTTAGACTGTTAGATAGTAAAGAGGCTACACTTGAATGTTAGGTAACCATGAATCTAAAGCCAGCAAGGGCAATAAGTACATATCTATCGATAATTACCATAAAAGGAAATGAACTGAATGCAGCAATCAAAAGACACAGAGTAATAGAATGGATAAAAAGTAAGACCCATCTATATGCTGTTTACAAGAGACTCACCTCAAACCCAAAGATATCCACAGACTAAAGGTGAAGGGATGGAAAAAGATATTTCATGCAAACAAGGAGAAAAAAGCAGGTGTTGGCAGTACTTGCATTGGACAAAATAGTCTTCAAAACGAAGAAAGTGGCAAGAGATAAAGAAGGACATTATATAATGGTAAAGAGGTCAGTCCAACAAGACGATATAAGCATTATAAACATATATGCCCCCAACAGAGAAGCGCAGATATACGTGAAACAAATACTAACAGAATTAAAGGAGGCTACAGAAAGCAATGCATTCATTTTGGGAGACTTCAACACACCACTGATTCCAAAGGACAGATCAACCAACAGAAAATAAGTGAGGACACAGAGGAACTGAACAACACACTAGAACAGATGGACCTAACAGACATCTAAAGAACTCTACACCCAGGGACAGCAGGATACACATTCTTCTCAAGTGCACATGGAACATTTTCCAGAAGAGACCACATACTACGCCACAAAAAGAACCTCAGTAAATTCAAAAATATTGAATTCTACCAAACACGTTCTCACATCCCAAAGGTATAAAACTAGAAATAAATTGTACAAAGAAAACAAAAAGGCTCACAAACACATGGAGGCTTAATAGCATGCTCCTAAATAATCAATGGGTCAATGACCAAATTAAAACAGAGATCAAACAATATATGGAGACAAATGACAACAATGACACAAAGCCGCAACTTCTGTGGGACGCAGCAAAGGCAGTTCTAAGAGGAAAGCATATTGCAATACAGGCCTATTTAAAGAAGGAAGAACAATCCCAAATGAATAGTCTAAACACACAATTATTGAAATTGTAAAAAGAAGAAAAAATGAGGCCCAAAGTCACCAGAAGGAGAGACATAATAAAGATCATAGAAGAAATAAAAAAAAAATTGAGAAGAATAAAACAATAGAAAAAAATAAATGAAACCAAGAGCTGGTTTTCTGAAAAAATAAGCAAAATAGATAACCCCCTAGCCAGACTTATTAAAAGAAAAAGACAATATACACACATAAACAGAATCAGGAATGAGAAAGGAAAAATCACGATGGACCCCACAGAAATACAAAGAATCATAAGAGATTACTATGAAAATCTATATGCTAACAAGCTGGAAAACCTAGAAGAAATGGATAATTTCTTGGACAAATGCAACCTTCCAAGAGAACCAGCAATAAAACTGAATCGGTAATCAAAAAACTACCGAACAACAAAAACCCCGGACCAGATGGATGCACCTCTGAATTCGACCAGACATATAGAAAAGAAATAACACCCATACTCTTTAAAGTTTTCCAAAAAATAGAAGAGGAGGAAATACTTCCAAACTTATTCTATGAAGCCAGTATCACTCTAATAGCAAAACCAGGCAAAGACCTCGCCAAAAAAGAAAATTACAAACCAATATAACTGATGAACATAGATACAAAAACACTAACAAAATACTAGCAAACCGAAATCAAAAATACATCAAGAAGATCATACACCATAATCAAGTGGGGTTCATCTCAGGGAAGCAAGGATGTTACAACATTTGAACATTAATCAACATCATCTACCACATCAATAAAAAGAAGAACATAAACCACATGATCATCTCCATAGACGCTGAAAAAGCATTTGACAAAATTCAACATCCACTCATGATAAAAAATCTCAACAAAATGGGTATAGAGGGCAAGTACCTCAACATAATAAAGGCCATATATGACAAACCCACAGCCAACATCATACTTAACAACGAGAAGCTGAAAGCTTATCTTCAAAGACCGGGAGGAACACGCAGATGCCCACTGTCCCCACTGTTATTCAACATAGCACTGGAGGTCCTAGCCATGGCAATCAGACAAAACAAGGACATACAAGGCATCCAGATTGGTAAAGAAGAAGTCAAACAGTCACTATTTGCAGATAACATGATATTGTACATAAAAAACCCTACAGACTCCATTCCAAAACTACTAGAACTAATATCTGAATTCAGCAAAGTTGCAGGATACAAAATTAACACACAGAAATCTGTTGCTCTCCTATACACTAATGATGAACTACAAGAAAGAGAAATCAGAAAAACATCTTCATTCACAAATGCATCAAAGAGAATAAAATCCCAAGGAATAAATCTAATGAAGGAAGTGAAAGACCTGTACTCTGAAAACTACAAGACACTCCTTAGGGAAATTAAAGAGGATAATAACAAATGGAAATGCATCCCATGCTCTTGGCAAGGAAGAATAAATATTGTCAAAATGGCTATACTACCTAAAGCAATCTACAGATTCAATGCAATCCCTGTCAAACTACCAACAGCTTTCTTCAATGAACTGGAACAAATAATTCTAAAATTCATATGGAACCAGAAAAGCCCCCAAATAGCGCAAAGAATCCTGAGAAGGAGGAATAAAACAGGGGGAATTATGTTCCCTGACTTCAAGCTCTACTACAATGCCACAGTAATCAAGACAATTTGGTATTGGCACAAAAACAGAACCACAGAGCAGTGAAACAGAACACAAAAGCCAAACATTAACCCAAACATATACAGTCAATTAATATGTGACAAAGGAGCCTTGGATATACAATGGGGAGATGACAGCCCCTTCAGCAGCTGCTGTTGGCAAAACTGGACAGCAACATGTAAGAGAATGAAACTGGACTACTGTCTAACTCCATACACAAAGGTAAATTCAAGGTGGATTAAAGACCTGAATGTAAGTCATGAAACCATAAAACTCTTAGAAAAAAACATAGGCAAAAATCTCTTGGACATAAACATGAGTGACTTCTTCATGAACATATCTCCCAGGCAAGGAAAACAAAAGCAAAAATGAACAAGTGGGACTATGTCAAGTGAAAAGTTTCTGTACAGCAAAGGACACCATCAATAGAACAAAAAGAGATTCTACAGAATGGGGGAATATACTCATAAATGACGTCTCCGGTAAGGGGTTGACATCCAAAATATAAGAAGAACACACGCACCTTAAGAAACAAAAAGCAAATAATCCAATTAAGAAATGGGCAGAGGACATGAATAGACACTTCTCCAAAGAAGAAATTCAGATGGCCAACAGGCACACGAAAAGATGCTCCACATCACTAATCATCAGAGAAATGCAGATTAAAACCACAATGAGATATCACCTCATACCAGTGAGGACGGCCAACATCCAAAACACAAACAGCAACAAATGTTGGCAAGGATGTGGAGAAAAGGGAACCCTCCTACACTGCTGGTGGATATGCAAATCAGTTCAGCCATTGTGGAAAGCAGTATGGAGGTTCCTCAAAAAACTCAAAATAGAAATACCATTTGACCCAGGAATTCGACTCCTAGGGATTTACCCTAAGAATGCAGCATCCCAGTTTGAAAAAGACATATGCACCCCTATGTTTATCAGAGCACTATTTACAATAGCCAAGAAATGGAAGCAACCTAAGTGTCCATCAGTAGATGAGTGGATAAGAAGAGGGTACATATACAGAATGGAATATTATTCAGCCATAAGAAGAAAACAAATCCTACCATTTGGAACAACATAGATGGAGCTAGAGGGTATTATGCTCAGTGAAATAAGCCAAGCTGAAAAAGACGAGTGTCAAATGATTTCACTCATATGTGGAGCATAAGAATAAAGAAAAAAACTGAAGGAACAAAATAGCAGACTCACAGAACCCAAGAATGGACTATAGTTACCAATGGGAAAGGGACTGGGGAATATGGGTGGGAAGGGAAGGATAAAGGGGAAAAAGGGGCATTACGATTAGCAGATATAATGTTGGCGGGCACGGGGAGGGCTGTACAACTCAGAGAAGACAAGTAGTGATTCTATAGCATCTCACTACACTGATGGACAGTGACTGTAATGGGGTTGGTGTTGGCGACCTGATGAAAGGGGTAGTTTAATAACCATAGTGCACATGTAATTGTAGATTAATGGTACCAGAATAAATGATAAAAAAATGGTTAAAATAGTATATTTTATGGTAGGTGTATTTTACCCCACAACACAAGAAAGTCTGAATTGTTTCAGCCCTATGAATTATACCGATTTGACAGTAAATGTTTTGGACACGGGAAAAAAAAAAGCCACCCTAATCAAACCAGTACTGACATGACCAATGGATAGAATAAGGAGCCCAGAAATAAACCCTCAGGCAAATGAGTTTTGACAATGATGCCAAGGCTATTCAGCTGGAAAAGGACATCGTTTTAACAAACGGTACTGGGAAATCTGGGCTTCCACATGCAGTAGAAGTTGGACCCTTACCTTACACCACATATAAAATGTAACTCAAAATGGATCAAGGATCTTATTGTAAGACTTAAAACAATAAAACTCTTAGAAGAAAACATAGGGCAAAATTTTCATGACATTGGTCTTGTCAGTAATTTCTTGGATGTGACACCAGAACAGACAGGCAGTAAAAGAGCAACAAACTGGACTTCATGCAAAATTTTAGATTTTATCCATCAAAGACACAACCCACTGAGTAAAACGGTAACCCACAGAATGAGCAAAAATATTTGCAAGTCATGTTTCTGATATCCAGAGTATATAGAGGACTAAAACTCAACAGGACAAACAAAACAAAACCCACCCAATTCCAAAATGGGCAAAGAACTTGAAAAAACATTCCTCATTCCTCCAAAGAAGACATAGGAATGGCCAGTGATCACATGAGAAGATGTGCCACATCGCTAAGCTTTAAGGAATTTTGAACCTTAGGAGGGCTAAATAAGTAAGCCAGAAAACACAAGCAACTAGATGGAGGAACTGGAGCCCTCAGGCACTGCTGGGGGAACCTGGACGGGCGCAGCCACGGCAGAGGCAGCATGGAGGCTGCACAGAGAAGGCAACACGCTCGCCCTGTGGCCTGGCCACCGCCGGGAACACAAATGAAGGAGTGGAATAACTGGGCTCCCTGCACACTCATATTCACAGCTGCTTATTCACAAGAGCTTAAACTTGCATCCACCAATGAGGGACGTGCATCACGGCACTCAGCGTCCTAACAGCACAAGATCCAGCCCTAAACAGGGAGGAGATGCTGGCACCAGCCCCAGCTCAAAGGGACACTAAGGACACGATGCTCAGTGACATTAGCCGGTCACAGGAGGACACACACTGTGACCCACTCCCGGGGGGCCGCTGGGGGAGCCGGTAAAAGGGACAGTGGGCAGCGGGCGCCAGGGACTGGGAGGAGGGGAGAGATGCTCGGTGGGGATAGAGGGTCCGTGTGGGGAGACCGACAGGCCTGGAGGTGATGGAGGGGCTGGTGCACGGCAGCGTGAATGTGCTGAATGCCCCCGAGCTGGACTGAGAAGGGCTACGACGGCAGGTTCTGTGGTGTGGGTATTTTACCACAATAAAGGAAAGGGAAGGGAGCTGAAAGGTGGTTCCCTGGGGTGGGAAGGGGGGCAGAAATGGGGGAGGAGGAGCCTCTTGTTGGTTCTCAGGCCTTCGGTAGACATCTAGCGCTTAACCAGGCACACACGTACTTAGGGGGCGGCGAAATGGAAACAGCCCTGCCCTCGGACAAAAGGCAGACCGAGGGGTTCTCCCAGGGGTCCCCCATCCCTGCCCTCGGAAGTGATGGTGGGAAGGTGCAGATGGCCACAGGCCGGGACACTGCGCAGCTTATCCTAGCCAGTCGCCATCTTTTCTTCTACACATGGATTCTGGGCCTCCCCAGGGGCCCTGCCGGTGCCCCACTGGCCACGAGGGCTGCGGGTCGTTGGCACGGACTTGGCTGGTGGCCTCCCCCCCCATCTGTGTGCCGCAGGCTACTAGCCCCACTCCCAGCCCCACAGCCTGCTTCCCATCCTCACATCCGCAGCCCCTGGGGCAGACTGCCCACTCAGCCCCCACCAGCCCGGCCCCTGCTCCTCCCTGACTCGCGCCCAGCCTCGCACCCACCTTCCCATCCTCCTGGCAGACAAACATATTCCGGGTGCTGTTGTCCTTCAGGTATGTTACCTGCAGGCCGTGGGTGTGGCCGATTTGGGCTGGCTGGAAGGTGGCGTTCAGATGCTCGATCTTCATGCTGGCCCTGGGCTCCTTGGCCTGGGAAGCTGGGTCAGGCCTCAGGTCGGGGGGCAGGGAGCCCCCAGGCGCAAGGGGACGGGGCGGGGCGGGGCGAAGCCGCGCCAGCTCCGCTGTGTGTCTTAGGGCGAGTTAAGCATCCTCTCTGGGCTGGGCTTCCGCGTCTCTGTCTCCGGCCACAGTACCCCGCCCGGGTCACGAGGAGGGAGGCGCTAACGAGGAGGCAGAGCCCCGCTGGCTCGAGCACACAGGTGCTGTCAGGCTAGCCCAGCGCCAGCGCCCCGCCCTGCAGGTCTGTGGGCCACTCGCGGGGCCACGTTCTGACCTGGAGCTGTTCTGGGTGGGAGGCTCTCGGCCATCTTTAGAACCCTGCGCCCTTTCCCACATGCTTCCTGGGGTCCCAGGGTCACCTCCACATGTGCTTGCTGGGGGGTGACCGCTGACGGCAACCAGCCCCGCCGCTCATGCCCGGGAGCGCCCACCAGGGAGGGCTGGCCATTCTGCCCTGGCATGGGCGAACCAGCCTGGTCCCAGGAGGCGGCCATGGAGTGGAGGGCGGGGGTGCCCCCGGGTCTGGGGCAGCCGTCGGGGGAGCGCAGCGCCTAGCTCCAGGACACGGCACGAGGGCAGCTGAGGCCACGGCAGCGCCGCACGTCCCGAACCCGCAAGCCTCTGGAGGAAGCCAGGGCGCTGCCCTCGCCCGGCTCCGGTCGTTTCTGTTGAAATACTTCAGGGCCCCCTCTTGTTACGTCAGCCCAAACTTCCGGCTTAAGAACTGCCCATTGTCCCTGAGTCGTTTCCAGAGAAAGCCCTTTCAATACCCTGGGGAGACAGGGGCTCGGGGTTGGCAGGGCTCCCTGCCCAGGGCTGGAGCCATATCCAGGCCCGCGCAGGGCGGGAGCTGCAAGCACCCATCCTGCTCCGGGGAGTTGGAGCCACCCTGGGCCTGGGGGTGGGGGTCCTCACAGGCTGGGCTGCTACATTCCCTCCTTCGCCTTTTCGGGGGTACAGCGAGCATGGCCTCAGCGCTGGTCTGTGGGCCATTATTAGGCCGACATCCGAGCGCCATCATGCCAGGCAGAGCCGTCCTCAGCACCTGGGTGGCGCGTTGGATGGTGCCGGGATTTGGGGGTTTGAAGATGGGTCTGGGGACAGGAAAGCACCTGGACTGCTGGGCAGGTCCACGTGAGGAGGCGGGGGGGCCGCAGTCTTGGGGAAGCAGCAGCAATGCGACCTGCAGGGGGTACCCTGGCTGATGCGTCACTTTAGAGCTTGGACCCCAGAACTGCGAGCAGCGTCCAGGGTGCTCGCGCTCAGCGATGGTGGCAGCAGGTGGAGACTCAGCCCCCCAGGGGGCGCTGCCCCTCCTAGGGTACCCCATATTGGGCCTGCCCTTCACCCTCGACCCCGGCTGCCCTGTCACTCTGCCACCGCACGCGGGGGCCTGGCTGTGCTCTAGCCTGGTGCCACACTCCTGAGACCCGGCGCCACGTGGGACCAGAGCCGCAGGTGGACAACTGGCTGCTGGCGGTGCTCAGTGGTCATGAGCACTTCTGCTGTACCTGGCATGACCTTGTCTTCCGGAGGGCACCCCGCTTTCCTTGGGCACATCCCAGGGAGCATTGGGGTCACAGTCAGGGGCCACGGGCCCCAGCAGTAGCTGCCCAGCAGCTTTGTGTCTGCCTCACCCCGGGTTTTGAGCTCTCTGGTGACAGCTTCCCGCTGCTTACGTGGGGTGACACCTCTGGGCCTCAGGCAGTAACTCCAGACCCTGACAGCTATGTCAGCTCACGTTTCGGACTTCACCACTGGGCCGACCTCTGCCTCCTCTCGGCTCCCTGGGCAACCCCAAACCCAACACCCAACACAGAAACAAGGAACTGTTTCTCTGATCTCGACATGCAGCCATAGAAAGGTGCAGCCTGGTGTCCAGAGGGGGCAGCTAGCGCCTTGGTAGGTCATGGAACAGTGCCAAGTGGTGTCTCAGCCTCTCTGGTGGCCAGGAGTCCTGCACACAGGGCCTGTGGGAAGGTTGCCGTACCCTAGCCCCACCACAGCAACAGCAGGCATGCCCCTCTATGTGCCCCAGCCCAGCCCAGGCCCTATTTGTGACTGACTGCATGGCTTCTTGGCCAGGCAAAGCTGGAAGTCCACTTGACTGTGGGCCAAGGCCAGTCTCCCTGGGCCCCACATTGACTGAGGGTGGACACAGTGGAGCACCTGGCCAGCAGCTTCTTTGGAGCCAGCAGAGTAATGATGTTTAGGGATGGTCTACCAGCGCACAGCACCCACCAGTAGCCACCATGCTGTTAATCCCAGGACCCCGGGCGCAACCTGCCAGAGCATCTGAGAGGCAACTGCTTGTGTCCTGGTGGCCAGCCCACCCTGCCTGTGGGGCCCAGCAGGGGGAAGCAGAGCCCTGCCCGATCCAGCCTGCAGACCAGAACTGGGAGTTACGGGTTGGAGGGAAATTTCCCACACCGGGTCCGGCTCCCAGGCGGGGTACTTTTGGACAGCAAACCACTGGGATGCCGAACAGCTGGTGTATTTCTGCAGCAGTGGCATTTCTGGACGGATGCTTGCCAGGCTGACTGCCTGGCCAAGCCGTTGACAGATTTTGGACCCGGCCTGAGGTCAGTGACACACAGAGACTACACGGCTGACTGTGCACTCAGGTCAGCTCTGCTGTGTCCCCAGCCAGCCCACTCCCTGGGCCACGAGGCCCCTGCCTGCAACGCAGGCCCTCTCTGTTACCAGACCCTCCGCTGTGCTCAGGAAGCCCCTGCCTCAGCCACTCAGCCTCAAGGGTCCAGGGACTTGCCTAGGCCTGAGGTGCCTGCGATGCAGCCCATGAGAGGGGCGAGACAGCACAGAGGAGCCTGGTCCTCACCGAGAGCCTGGCTGAGCCACAAGTGGCCATTCTCTCCTCAAGAGCTGGCCGGGGCTGGGGCAGGGGCCAGATGGCCTCTCGGAAAGCACTCTGGTGGTGCGTGCCTGGGGCCAGCACAGGGGATTCGGCGTTGCAGGGATGCAACACCACGCCACACCCACGAGACAGTCTCACCCACAAGACGGCCAGACCAGAGTAGCCAGGCCAGCATGGGCGCCTCCTGTGAGCGATTTCTGGTAAAGATGAGGTACGCTCCCCACGTGAAAAGAGAGAAATGCAAACAGTTGGCTTGTGCCTCCACACAGTGAGTGGCTGTCCTGACCACCAACTGGACAAGCGAACCCACCTTCTGGGGCTGCATTGGCCGCTGCACAATGGGACTCCCTTTAGGAGTGCACTGCCGACCACACAGTGGCCAACCCCACCCGGATGAGATGTACTGAGCGAAAGGCCACGTCCAAGGCCTGACATGGTGGTTCCTGCCAAAGACGATGGGAGGAGGCTCTAGGGGACGCGTCTGTTGTAGCTCTTAGGACGGGATCCTGCGTCAGTACCTAGGTTGAGATCACACCATCCCTATGTGAGTTATGCGTTCCTTGTTCTACTTGGGGCCTGGACCATGTAGCCTTGCGCAGAGCTGGCAGGGTGCTCTGTGCCCTGGCCTGGGTGGTCCACCCCGGCTGGGAGAAGAGCACGATGCCCATGGTTTCTGCCTGAGCAGTGCCCAGTGGGTGTCCTCCAGGCATAGAGCAAGGCTTAACGAGCCACTGAGGAAATCGAGGCCTGTGCCATGCCCCTCAGCTGCCTCCTCATAGGGCTGGGGCCTGGTGTCCAGGCCTGTAGTTTCTATTCCCCAAGAGGCTGATGCGGGGTCCAGAGCAGAGCAGTCGCGCCCCTTCGGCATGGCTGCCAGTCAGAGGCCACGTCAGTGAGGCTGTGACAGGCCCAGCCCTGGGAGCTGACTGCTCTCTCCTGTCCACCTTTGAGCTCAGCCCCACCCAGGGGCATTGTCCAAAGAGACCCTCCCAACCACAGGAATCACCCCACACTAGCTAGGCTCTGGCAGGTGCCACCTCAGACACCCAGATAATCTGGCTGAAACATCCGAGGTCAACAGGGATAGGTCAGAGGCCGGGGGACAGTGGGTGAGGGCCTGGCTGGAACAGGAACTCTGTGCTGGGCCCAGTACAAGTCCCCAGTGCCCAGCATCCAGAACAGCAAATGTTTGGCTTTAACTAGTGGCTGCAAATGGCACGTGAACACGTGGACACACGTGAGCATGGCTGTGTGTGTGAGTGCGTGGGCTGTCCAAGGCAGCTGACCCCTGCCCTCATCGGCCGGTGCACAGGACCCAGGTGGTTTGGGAGAGGGGCTGCTTCTCAGCCCGTCTTAACCGGCAGTCTGAGGTCCAGGCGATGCGAGGGTGCTCCCTGCCTGGGCTCCTGGCAACTTGGTGGCAGCTGTGGGTGGGCCCCAGGCTCTGGGCAGGGGCAGGTCTCTCGCCTGCAGGCCCTTGACTGGGCCATGGACTACGCAGCTTGAGCACCAGGATCCAGGGCCCAGAGGCAAGGTTGCCTGGTGGTCGAGTCGTGTCCCAGGGAGGGAGGCAGCTGCAGGGGCTGCCCAGGGCAACTTCTGCCCTCGTGATGCCCTGCAACACGCTGTGCAAGCCCACCCCAGGCACCTGGCAGTGCTGGGGTGGGGCCTCCTTCCACTCCACCTGCTCTGAACCCTGGGACCCACACAGGCTCCAGGGGCAAGGGCAGTGAACACCGGCCTCATGTGGAGAACCGCTGGCAGGTGGGGAACCTGCTCAGCTCTCTTGGGTGGAGATGGCCACACGCCACTTGCAGACACACGCTGAGCACCTTCATTCACTGACCCCATCAGCCACCCTGGGGTGCCACTGCATCTGGCTTCAGGTAAGTCTTCCACCACCGACCTGACACACAGGTGGGGAAACTGAGGCAGGGGGTGGGCTGTCACTCACACAGGGAGCGCCTGGCCCCACCTGGCCTGAGAGGGCTCTGTTTACCCTATAGCATCCGGGACAAAGGTGGGGTGGGTTTGCAGCCCTGCACAGCATCTCCGGAGGGCCACTGGGAGGAAGCAGGGAGAGGGAGGCCACGGTCCCTCACAGCAGGAATCACTGTGTCTGCTGGGGACTGGGGGCAGCCCAGGCAGCCTGGCCTTCCGGACACAGGGGGCATTGTCCCCCGGTGAAAGGCCACCATTGAGGCTCTGGCTCCGGGCAGGATGGTGCGGGGAGGGAGCCTGGAGCTGTGAGCAGGGCCTGTGGTGGGGCGGGTGGGGTGTCCAGCTTCATCCAGTGGCCCTGTTATCTCTGGCAGGGGGTGGGCGCCTCCCACACATTTGGGAACTTGGTCAAGTGTGGCGGCTCTGAGCACAGGAGATGGTGCCGGGCTGGCCCTGTGTGTCTGGGGTCTGCTGGAGCCCAGGGCCCTGTGACTTCCCCCAATCCCATTCCCCCACAAGCCCTGTGAGACTTGGCCGTGGGGGGTGCCAGGTCCTGCTTGACCTGACAGATCTCAGATGTGCCAGCAGTGACCAGTGGGGTCACTGGCCACCACACACTCGGAACCCAGGGCACGTGCCCAGGATGACACCATTCATAACCTGCCCCCCTGCTACTAAAGCCCCTCAGCATGAGGTTGCGTGCAGACCACACCGCAAAGCCTACTTCTCCCGCACACCCGGGGTCTCTCCATCTTGCCTTCCGCTTCAGGCCAGGCCCTTCCAGAGCACTGCTCAGTGGCTCTGCTGCAGGCCCATAAGCCCACAGAGGGCACGCCACTCGGCCAGGCAACCACTCACACAGTGGCGCTGTGGTCTGTCCCCTGGAGAAGAGGGCTGCTGGTGTCACCCCAGGATGTTCCCATCCTCTCCTCATCCCAGGGAGCAACTGGGGGGCACAGGGGAAACATGCTGACACCACCCGCTCTAGTCTTCACCCAGGGTCGAAAGCCCACAGGGTCCACCACGTGCTCTGCGTGGTGCCTGTGGGAGCACGACCTTCCTGTGACAAAGAGCTGCCCCAGCTCCCGTTCTGTCAGGGCACCGACCTGGGTCCGCCCCTGCAGCCCTCCGGCCACTTCATTGCGCTCACTGCCCAGCTCTGCTGCCGGGAGAGACAAGCCAGGGCGGACTCATCCTCTGGGAGCTGGGGAGTGGCAGGCTGGCTTGTGGTGTGGGATTGGGAGTTCCCAGCCCAGGGACAGCCCCTTCCCAGGCCTGTCTGCACGGGTGCTTGGCCTTTCCCAGGCCTGTGTTCCCCCTTCCTTCTGGACACCTGACTTCTGCATGGCGGAAGTGTGAGAGAGGGCTCCGTGGTAAACTGAGGGCCAGGGCAGTAAGCCTCCATGGGGATCCCCTGGTGCTCCTCCGTGTGGCCTGGGTGGGGGCCTGGAGGAAGAACCCAGAGCCAGGGACAAGGCTGGGCACCGCACATGGGGCTGGAGGAGGGGCTGGAGGCACTGGGGATTTGCTGCCCTTCCACCTGCTGAGTGCTGGGCAGGATTCGCGTCTAGGGGCCCGGGCAGAGGCTTTGCAGGTGTGGAGCCCCATCTCCCCAAATGCTGCCCTCCCTCCCAGAAGGTCATGTGTGGGCCCTGGGTACAGGGCATGGAATGGGAGGCCGCAGCCACAAGCCCAGAAGTTTACAGGCCATTCAACACCCCTGCCAGGGCACCCCAAGAGCTGGGGCTCTCGGGCCAATGCCCTTGCTAAGAGGGTGGCTTAGTGAGGGCCCAGGGGCAGCCACAGGCCCGGAGAGCCATGAGAGGTCAGGTCTCACAAACCCGTGTCGTGAGGACCCTGTCCCTCCCGTAAGCCACCCCTCTGTCCCATCGCCTGGCAGCTCAGTGGAGTGCCGGGGACATTTCTCTGTAATAACAGGAGCTGCAGGCCCGGGAATGGAGCAACCGTAGGGGGTCTTTCCTGCCTCCGGCCTCTGATGGTGGAGGTGGGCAGGCGGCCCAGGTCAGCCCAGTAAGCGCTTGGAGCCGGTGCCCAAACATGCCTGCACAGAGCTCCCCTCTTCCCTGTTGCCTGGAAGGGGACCTGTGTAGTTTTGCTGCCCTGCATCCACCCCGATTCTGGCCCTACACCACACCTTCTGTTGGGAGGGCCACTCGGGGTCCACAGGCAGGAGGCACACGTCATTTTCCAGTCATGGTGATGGGCCCAGACCAGCCCTGACAGCCCAACCAGGCTTTTCCGTGAGTTTCATTTGAAACTCACTGCCTTGCCTGTCCAAGGACCTGAATGAGGGGATAGAAACTGGACCCGCTGGGATTAGCTGCAAACCAGAGTGCGGGTGCTGATGCAGAGAAGCAGAACCAGGAGGCCCAGACATGTCCGGATAACACACAACCCAGATCAAGCTGTGCCTGAAGCCAGAAATTCATTTCCATATTCCTTATGCCTAGTTGAGTCTGATCTCTGCTGTCACTAGCAGTGTCCTGACGTAACTCGGGGGTGTGTTGTCAGCCCAGCCCGCACCCACCTCTGAGCCACACTGCCATGAACTGCTTGGGTGTTCATGCCCGGGAGTCAGGAGCTCTGGGGTGCACCTTCCCCGCCAGTCTGACAGGCAGGGCCACGTGCTCGCTCCCCCCACCCCTCGCCTTAGGGCCGTCTAGGGCACAGCAAGGAGTTTGACTGCACACGGGCCTGCGTGGGGGGGCTTGGGTGGGGGCGAGGCCAGGGATGCAAGCTGCCAGAGCCCCTGGCCAACAGCCTGTGAGCAGAGGAAGCAGTTGCCCCAGGGGCGGGGTGAGCTGGTGGGGCTGCCTTGTGTCGGGTCACACCCTGCCTGATGGTCTCATGCTCAGACAAGGTGTCTGCTCCTGGCAGCAGAAACCCATGGTTCTGACAGAGCCACTAAGTGGCCTGGCTGCCTGACTGTATCTGTCTTAACATTCTGCCCTCTTGGTCCCTAACTGGGGGCCTCCTGTCCACACCCCTCCTGCCAGGACTGCTCACCCTGCAGGCCATCCTGGAGCAGAGGCACGTCCACCCCAGCGAGGAGCAGCTGGCCCTGGCCAGGGGCTCCCCACACGCACCCCGCAGTCAGAGCTGGGCTGTGGATGGCTGCGGGCACTCAGCACAGTTTGCTTGCCTCCATGTCAGGAGGCCACACGGGCTGGACCCAGGGTCAGACCGATTAGCCAGTCACCCAAGTCCTTAATGAGTCCACGAGGTCCATGAGGGGGAAACAGAGATGGAGACAGAGACAGAGAGACACAGAGACAGAGAGATATAGAGGGAGAGGAACAGAGAGACACAGATGGCTGCACTGAGGCCGTGCCCACCCCCGCCCCCACCACACTTACCTGCAGAGTAGGGCTGCTGCGTCTCAATGTGGGTGAACTCCCGCCGCTGCTTGTACTTGGCCCAGATCCACGGCTCCCTCAGGAGGCTAGGGAGAGAGCACAGCAAGCCTGCAGCACTGGGAGGGAAGACGCCTGACCCTCCAGAGGGCGAACGTGAGGGCCACCAGCTTTGATTTCAGGAGTCACCACCTGGCACCTCCCTTCCTGAACACTAAGATGCATGTCACGCACTGTGAAGGCCACCCTCTTAGTGTGCTGGATGCAGCAGCCCACAGGACCCACACAGAGTTCCAGAACATTCCATCACTCCAGAAGGAAAACCCTGTGTGTCAGCCACTCCCCCGGACCCTGGCCTGAATGCCTCCTGTCACAGATGCTCATTGTCGACGTCTCAGTAAATGGAACTGGGTGTGAGGCCTGCAGGCAGGGCTGCCGCAGAGTCCCAGGCCAGCTGCTTTGAGTGTCTGCAGCGTCCCCGCCCCTGAGACCAAGTGACGTCCCACAGGCCAGTGCCTTTTCCCACACACCCATCGCCAGGTGCTGGGTGCCTGCAGGCCAGAGTCTCAGGGGACAGGGCAGCGTCCTGGCACCCTGGGGCTGTGGCAGGAGCACCAGATCGCCAGGGTGGCAGAGATGCAGTAGGTCAGAAGTCTCTGTGGCCAGGCACACAAGGCCGGGGGGCAGCGACACCGCCCAATGTCCAGAGCACACGGCAGTGCCGGCCGGCTCACCATGCCGGGTGCTGGCGTCCAGTGGTCATCACTGACACTCGGCCAGCCTCCAAGCAGGAATGTGGCTCTGTCCAGGGGTCCAGGATGGCCTTCCCTCCATAGGAGTGGAAGCCTTGTGCCTCAGTCCCCTTCCATGCAGTGAGCAGCTGGCCCAGAGAGTTCTTTCCATCTCTCCACAGAGCACAGTGGGGACAGACCCTCCCAGCGTGAAGTCCCACGCCTCCTGTGGTGGTCTTGGTCCCCACCTACCCCACACCCCTCCGCCCCCGCCCGAGGCAAACCCAGGCCTATCATTTCATCTGTGTGATTTCTGAGGCTATTATGGGGTGAATTTTGTCCCCTCACCCCCCAAAAAAAACATATTGGAGTCCTAACCCCCAGGACCTCAGATTGGCCCTGATTTGGGAAAAATGGTTGCAGATAATAAGATGTTATCCTGCAGTCTGACCTGTGCCCTTACAGAAGGGCAAGTCCAGCCACAGACACACTGAGGGGCGACTGTGTGATGACATGCTGAGGAGATTCTTGGGGACCCGCCCTGCACCTCGGCTCCTAGCTTCAGGCCGGGAGGCCGGCTCCACTCCAGCTGTAAGCAGGGGATCTGTGGGGCTTTTTCACTGCGGCCCCAGAAGGCACGCATGGAGCCCTCTCAGCAGGGCCACTGACGTGCAGGTGCCCACAGGCCCTCTGTTGACCAGAAGCTTCACTGAGCACACAGGAAGCCAAGGGGGCAGGTTTCCATCAGAATCAAACCAAGGAGCCCCTACGCCTTTCCTTCCTTGGTGTCAGGATCGAAACTCAGGGTGCGGGTGACACAGGAAGGGAGCTGCCAGAAGTGGCTGCATGGCCACGCCCTCATGGCCAGGTCTAGCAGGAGAGAGCCTGTGGGCCAAACGTCCAGAGAACTCACTCTGGCCAGACCCCAGCCACACATCCCAACACCTGGAAGCAGCTGGGGAAATGGAGGCCACGGGGCCTTTGCTGCCCTGGAGGCCGTGCCACCTGCAGGGTGGCTGGCTCAAGCACCCTGAAGTTTACAAGGGGATCCAAACCACACCTGCTGCCTCTCCTCTGCTCTCCACAGTCTACATGGACATTCACAGGCCATCTCCACCTTTTCAGGGCTCTCTGCATGAGCTCAAGTGTCACCTCCCACTGCCCAGTCCCATCGCTGGCTCTCCCTGTTGATACCAGCCCAGAGGAGGGGCTTCTCCCTGGACCTCATGCGCCTGGCATCTGCTTGGGCCTGGCCTGGACGACCAGAGTGCCTGCTGTGTGAGAGGCCAGTGGCGGCCTCCCACAAGCCTTCCTCTGGAGGAGGCTTCCAGAAGGTGCAGCCTGCCGGGGGTCAGTCAGTGCTCCCTCCCTGGTTGCCTTTTCACTGGGGAGGCCCTGCAAGAGCATGCTGCAGGGACGGGGACTTGCACAGGGTCCCCAAGGACATGGTCTCAGAAGGGGGCACATGCAAATAACCCAGACCACAAAGCAGCCTGTGGCCTGGGACAAAACCTTGCCTCAGAAATAGCCTGGCCTCGCTGATTCCTCCCGAGCCGGCAGGTGGGCCTGAGGACCAGAGTTCCCTGGGAGACCAAAGGGTCTGGGGCCATGTCTTGGGGCAGTCCCAGGCATGCCCACAGGGGGTCAAAAGTGTCCCAGGACAGGAGAAGGGCCCATTAGGTGAGCTGCCACCTGTCTCCCCATCTGTGAACTGGCCCGCCTATGGGGTTGTAAGTGGCTCACAGAGAAAACGTGACCCAGCCTTCAGGGGTGCCTGACACACGGGAGCCACTGCATAAGGTGGAAAATAAGGTACCACAAGGTGTCTGGACGTGCCCGCAGCCCTTCCCCCTCAGCATCCCCGAGCTGCACATCCAGGAGGGGCTCCCCTTGAATGAAAAATCAGAAACAGCACAGCCAACCAAGCCCATGGGTGCTGCTGGGTGAGCTGCACAAGGGTCAGTTTACCAAGTGCTGTGGGGTCAAAGCATGGGTCTGGGCCTCCCAGGACCCCTGGCCATCAGGGCCTCACAGGCCTGGGAGGAGGGAGGTCTTGGTCCTTAGCCTCCTTCCGAGAAAGGGAAGTTCCAGAGGGCAAGCGCATGCCCCTCCTGCAGACGCCTGCCCGGAGCGGGAATCCCCCGACATGGGGATGAGTTCCCGGGCTCTGCTCGGACCGCCTGCTGGACCTGTGCCGCTCCTGGAAAGTCATTCAATCGTCGGGTCCTTGGGAGCACCCCAGCAGCAGAGGGCCTGCATGGTATGGTTTAAGGGCCATCAACCTCCACGCTGCAGCTGAGCGTCTATGGACACTGGCAGCAGAGCAGGGGCCCTGAGGGCCAATCCTGGTCTGGGAGGACATGTCGGGGGTTCAGAAGGGCTGTAGGGGCCGCCATTGTGGGATGTCTAGGGAGAGGCCGGAGGGACAGCCAGAGAGGAAGATGAGCTGGACGAGGCCCCAGGAGCCCCTCTTGGAGGACCAGGAGACACCAGGTCGGCACGTGCCCTCCTTACCCTGCCAACAGGCAGCTGCTCCACGCTAGCTGGCTTCCCAGCCCCTCCCCAAGAACCCAGGTACCCGGCCCCTCGCTTACGTCCCTGCCTTCCAGAACCGCACATATTCCAGTGCTGGGCATTGGGAAGAGGATCTGGGCCCCTTTCTCTCCATGAGGAGCCCCAGCCAGAGGCCCCAGGAGGAAAGCGCTCAGCCTCTTGGCCCGCCCTGAGCAGCTGGAGGACAGGAGGCCGGGCACTGAGGGAGAACCTGCCCAAAAACAGTGCCTGGGCCTAAAGCCAGGGTGGAACAGGAGGCACCAGAAGAGCACCAGGGTGGGGGCCCATGTCCAGCACCAGCACGGGGATGCAAGGCCACTCGTGGTACCCACAAGTGGGCCAACGGGGACCTGGGTCAGAGAGGTTAGGAGAGGCGCAAGGCCTCTCAAGCTTGCCCTCCCCGTGCCAGGTGCGCTGTGGTGGAGGGGTGCCACCCTGGCCACACATCCCACCTGCTAAGCCCCAGGCTGCACAACAGCAGCTTCTCAGCAGCACCTCAATGGCCTGGGGCCCCATGAGGGCCCTGGGAGTCCACTCTGAGACTCTGTTTTGTGGATACCAGCTGACAACTGCTCCAGCCCTCCCTCCGGCCACTGACTGCCACCCAAAGCCGAGACCAAGCAGGGTATGCGCCAGCAGGGAGTTGTGCCCTTTTGTGGCCCCCGCTCTGGGCTCCTGGGGACTTGGCCACACCCAGCGGCCCAGCTGCCAGAGGGCAGTCCTCACCCACCCCCGATGTCCTCCAGCCACCCAGAGCTGTGACCCAAGGCTGGATGCCAGGGCCCAGTGCTGTGTACCAGCGACATAAGCAAAGCCCCTTTGTTACTGACAGTCCGAAAACGTGGGCCAGTAGTAGGAGGGGACTTTGGACTCATATGTGTCTCTGGCAGTGTTGTTTCTGTGGGAGGCCATGAACTGCAGGAGAGAGGGTGGGCCAGAGCCTCAGGAGCCGAGGTGGGGCACTCCCAGGCCCCTCCTGTCCCCAGGATATGGCCGGCCGCTGAGGCTGGGCTGTGGGAGCGTCCTGCATCCCTACTGAAAGGGACCTGGAGAGGGTTGGGGGGAGCGCACGCTGGCGACACCCCATCTCAGTCTCACGTGGCCTGGCTGATGCACGTGGTGACCTAACTCCAGTGAGTGTCTCACACCTGACAGGCCCCAGGAGGGGCTAGAGACCCAAACCCCCCAGACAGTCTTCTGTGCCTCCACAGCAGATGCACCACAAACATCAGGAATGGGAGACGGGCCAAATGGTGTGGGAAGAAGGGTGGGCAGGGGCGGGCTCCGGGACAGTTCTTGATGGTGTCCTGCACAGAGACAGCAAAGGCCCCAGGGGACCGTGCCCCCAGTCAGTCAGGAGGGGAGCAGGGGGTGGCCAGCAAGGCCTGAACCACATGTGGCCTCAGGGCATGCGGGGCAGGGCGGGGGTGACACAGCTTAAGCATGCAGGCTCAGAAGGGTGCATGCTCCTGACATGTGCCCGTGGGCCCTTGAACAAAGACCTGGGAAGGGAGATGGAGAACATGTTCTCTCCTTGCAACAGCCCACATATTTTTTGTGATTCTCAAGAAAACAAACAGAATGAGTAGAATTTTTTTAAGCTAGCAATGATTCCTAGAGCTCATTTTAAAATTAACAAGCAAGAATATCCTACAAATTCTGAGAATGAAGAATCTTCCTACCCAATGCTGAAACCTGTCATGATGCTATTGTGAACAGAAAGCCTGCCTCCGCGGAGCAAAGCCAACGGGATGTTGGGTTCCGTATTACACAGACGTGTGAGCACACATGAGCAGCTCACACCAGTGTGGGAAATGCCCCTTGGTGGGTGAGCAGTAGGGTCAGGAAGCTGGGAACGCCGGAGTAAAGGCCAAGCTGGACACGACATCCTAATGAACAAAGAAAACTCCAATTGAGCTAACGATTTAATTTCCACAACTGAACAATAAAAGTAGTGGATACAAATCATGGGATAATGTAGCAATTATTTTTAGGAAGATCTACAAGGAAAGCATCATGACTCTGGATTAGGAAATGGTTTCTTGACTGTGACACCAGAAGCAGGAGCAACAAAAGAAAAAACAGCAAATGGAACATTGCCAAAATCTGACATTTCTGTGCTTTGACGGTCACTGACAAGAAAGTGGGAAGGTGTGACAAGCCTAAAAACAGGAGCTGAGAGGCCACAGAGTGCAGGTTCCAGTCATTTCAGGGCCCAGAACAGGCAGATCCTCAGACAGGAAGCAGATGGGTGGCCCCGGGGGTGACCAGGAACAGGCATGCGGTCCCCTCCAGTGGGGCTGAAAATGTGTGGGAATGCACAAAATGACAGTCAAGTGTCAACTGTTCACTTTAAAATGGTGAATGTTATGTGATGTAATTTCACCTCAAAAAAAATTTTACAAAGAGCTCCTATAAAATGTACTTTTACATTTTATTTTATTTTTTTATAATTTACTTTGGTATCATTAAACTATAATTACATGTGCAATATTATGGTTATTAAACTACCCCCTTCATCAGGTCCCCCCCACTGACCCCATTACAGTCACTGTCCATCAGCGTAGAGAGATGCTATAGAGTCACTACTTGTCTTCTCTGAGTTGTACAGCCCTCCCCGTGCCCGCCAACATTACATCTGCTAATCGTAATGCGCCTTGTACTTTTACATTTTAAAAAATATAATTTTTAAGGAACTTAAAAGGTAACTCACAGAATGAGAAAAACTTTGCAAATACTATATCTGATAAGGATCTGTAAAGAAGTCTTTTAATAACAAAACTCCTCATTTAATAATACAAAGAACCCTCTCTTAAAACGGGTGAATTATCTCCATGGACATTTCTCCAAAGAAGGTATGCAAATGGCTGAGAAGCACTTGAAAAGATGCTCCGTGTCATAGGCCACCAGGGAAATGCAAATCAAAGCCACAGGAGCACACCACCTCCCACCCAGCAGTGGCTGCAGCCAAAGACAGACATGCTGCTGAGCGCAGGAGCAACGGCAGGGTTTGGGCATGCCTGGTGGGAAGGCGTCCAACTCGGCCTCTCCGTGATTCTGGCAGCTCCACTCACACGTCCACGCAAACACCTGCGTGACGGCCGTAGTAGCTGGAGACAACCTCAGTGTCCGTCTATTGGTGAATGGACAAAACGGGCTCCCTCACAGCAGAAACGAGCCCTAAGAAGGAAGGAAGGACTGACCTCTGTCCCCACGTGGAGGAGCCCCGACCACATCATGCTCCACGAGAGAAGAAAGCTCAGGAGGCCTGTGGTCTGACTGCACAGACGTGATACGCCCGGGCCGCAAATCCATCAGGGAAGAAGCAGACCTGTCCACTCTCAGCAGGGGCTGCAGGCGGGGATGGCAGGAAAACGGGGCTGCTCCTCACAAGAACCGGGGTATTTGCCTATATGAAATCATTCTGCAACCGCCCAGTGCCAAGGGCTGCATGGCTCTGAATGTATGAGAACTACTCAGCCGGACGCTATGAAGAGGTGAGTCAGGGCGTGTGTGCCTTACAGCTCCATGAAGCTGTCCTGAGTAAAAATCATCCTCGACAGAGTAGGCCTATCTGGGGGCGCTACAACCACAAAAGGAAAGGTCCAGCCGTTTGCATCAAGTTTCCACTGCCAAAACCACCATGAGGGAAGTGAGACACCCCAGAAAAGCCACCTTCCACACGCACCTAGAGGGCAAGGCCCCTCGAGTAGGGGCCCAGCGCCCCCGGCGTGCAGGGTAGGGCCACAGGGGGGGAAACACGAGTGACCCCAAATGCGCCACAATATGCCCAACACCACTCAGGGCAACACAGGACAAATGAGGGCTCAGCAGTGACACAGGCTCTCACATCGAGGCAGCGGGCAGTGCCGGCGGGCCGGCCATCAGGGGTGTGGACAGACGCCCTCACTGCGGGGAGGGCAGAACCACGGCAATTGGGCCGAAATCTGTCCAGACTGTGTGCTCCCACCAGACGGCCTCTGCTCGGCAGCCCGCTCACGGGGCCGGTTCATGAGCCGCGGCTGTCCTCCGCTCAAGGTGCCCTTCCCACAAGGCGGGTGCAGGGCCCGTCCGCAGGGCCGCTGCCCTGGGCCGCGGGCGCTCTCCAGGAGGCGAGCCAGGAGCCACGTGGGCCGACACCCACGCGGTAAGCAGAGCGGTCCGTCGACATCAGTGCCCAAAACGGGCGAAGCGCTGCAGACAGAGAGCAGAGCCCCTGCCAGGCCTGGGCACGCACTTCTGACCAGAGCGGCTGCACGCGGCGTCCACAAAGAGGCTGGCCGTGGCCTCAGCAGGCGAGCGGCAGCACAGCTGGCCTGCACCCTGCTACGGTTGCTTGGGAAGGTACGCGGGAGGGATATGAAGTCAGGGTGAGCACGCAGGTCCCGTCTGTGGTCCAGCGCCCGTGCCCAGATCTGCTCGCGCCTCTGATTAACTATAGAGCAGTGGGCAGGTGTGGCGGCACCCCCTGTCCCCGGGGTCCCAGGACTCCGCATTTCTCATGAGACCCCAAGGGAGGGTGATGCCCCCAAGGTCATGTCTCCGGTGGGGTGCACCCACAGGCCACCAGGCTTGTCCCCCACCCCCAGGCAACAGCCCTCCAGGCCTCACCTTCCCTCACTGGACAGCCCCTGGGGGCCCACCCCCAGCCACCCAGTCCTCAGCCTTCCTGCACCGGACATGGGCAGCCTGCAGAGCCACATCCCTCTCCCTTCACAACTTCATTTACGCTGCGAGGCACCACCTGCTGCCCAGCCCTGGCCACCACCCATGTGTGTCTGCTCCTCAACCATCTCCAACTAAGGCTTTCCAGGACCAGCAGCCTCGCCAGCCATCCCATATGAGTACTTAACAAACATGGGTGGGTGGGTGGATGGATGGGTGGGTGAATGAGTGGGTGGATGAGTAGATGAATGGATGGGTGGGTGGATGGATGGATGGGTGGGTAGATGAGTGGATGAATGGATGGATGGGTGGGTAGGTGGGTGGATGGGTGGGTGGATGGATGAGTATGGATGGGTGGGTGAGTAAGTGGGTAGATGGATGGGTGGATGCGTGGTTGGATGAGTAGATGGATGGATGGGTGGATGGATGGGTGGGTGGGTGGATGGGTGCATATGTAGGTGGGTGGATGGTTGAGTAGATGGATGGATGGGTGGGTGGGTGGGTGAGCATCTTGACTTTTCTTACACTCATGGTTCCCCACAAGGATTAGAGGTCAAACCCTAAGAACAAGAGAGCCCGTCTGACTGGGAGCTGCTCCACACAGTGTTCCTGATTACTAGGTAGTACAGGTACTGGGGTTCAAGGACCCCAGCCAGGAACTGCCCATGAAGGGCTTGGCTATCCCTCTGGCTGTCCCTCACTGACTCTCAGTCTGCAGCTGCCTGAGAGGGTGGCAGATGAAGTGCCAGTCCTGGATGGAATGCACAGCGTGGGGCAGCTGCATGGGAGCAGTGCAGGCCCCTAGGAGTCCTGGCCAGGTGCCTGGAGCACTAGGGACAAAGGGACCATTGAGGGGTCCATGACCCAGAGGGGCTGGGGACCCCTGTGGGGCAGTGGCACCGCCTGTCTCTGCCCACATGCCTTCACCCCTCCTCCCCTGTCCTGTGCAATACCTGCACTCGGGCCTCCTCCCAGGCGTCCAGGCGGGCTGACGTGACCTTGCTGACCTGGGGGACGCTCTGGGGGACTCCAGAGCTGCTCAGGTGCACAGACCCTCCCAGGTGGTAGGAGGCCCACTCAGGGTTGGGAAGGCAAAGGCCGGATGCTCAGGCAGGGCCCCTTCTGGCCTCAGTGTCCCCATCTGTGCAGTGGGGGTTGGTGCGTGATGCCTGGCTTCACTGGCTTGTGGCCCAAATGGGTGTCCCTGCCTCCTGGCACCAGTGGGCCACTCCCCCATTGGCCTCGATCCCCTGGGACAAGCCCTCCCCTGACACCTGAGTGGACAAACAGGAGCCTGGGAGACAGGACGATGGCAGGAGGGGGACCACTCAGGGGGGACATTTTGATGTCTAGTCCACGTGGAAAGGCTCAGCAGAAACACTTGTGTGCCCCCAAATAATGCAAAGGTGGGCAGTGCTCTCAGCCGCCGAGGGCACGTGGGCTGGAGTGTCCAGGCACAAGCGTTTCTGCTTCCCCATGGGTTTGCAGTTTCCTGCACCGAACTGCGGCCATGTGAAGGTGTGTGTGGTGAGCTGGGAGGTGGGGTGTGTGCACTGCCCACTCAGCACACCCGTCTAAAGGTGGAGCCAGAGGCGGGGCCACTCCGGAAGGGACGGGGTGTCTCTGAGTGGAGCCCCATGTGTGAGGCAAACCTCCTGGGCCAGGATGGTCTACGTCCAGGTGCTGATGGCCTGAGTGGGGTTCCCTGGGGGCCCCTTTGAGGCCAGGTTATGGTCACCCCCAAAGTTGGCAAATGTGCCCCCATGCCCATCTGAGAGCACAGCGTGACCCCACACTGTGGACTTGGCAGCCCGAGGGGCCCAGGAGCCCGCACCCCTGGGTGTGTGGGCATTCGGTAACATGGGCACCCCAGGGAACACCTGCTCCATGACAAGATGGCGTGGAGGTGGCTGTGCCAAAGGTCAGGCCAGCTCCAGACCCTAACAAGGACAATGCCCCACACCTCCCTTCAGGGACCTCTAGAGAGCCCACCTGGTGCCAGGGATGTGACAGCCCCAACTCAGACACCAATCACCAGGGCTGCAGCCCATGCCTGCCAGCCCCAGGCCACGAGGGGCCCGACTGCAGTGCCCGAGGGCCCCGGACAACCTCCCTGCCTGTGCGGTGGGGTCTTCTGCAGCAGACATGAGGCGCCATGGTGGGTGGGATGGGGAAGCTCTGGAGCTGTGGTTAAGGCCTCCAGTGCCCTTCCCCTTCTGGTAGGTGCCCTCGGGGCATGCCCGGCCCTGGCCACTAGAGGAAGTGGAGGCCAGGGACACAGCCGCTGGCAGAGGACACACAGTTTCTAGCTGGCACTTGGAATAGAGAAGTTTCTGGAGAAAACCAGCCATGTCAATCTGAGGGTGCTTGGCCCCAGCCCTGGGAGCAGACACTATGTGGGGATTGGGTACCCAGGCTCCCACCTCCTAGGCAAGCAGGCTGGGGGTGGGGAGGCAGTGAGGATGGTTGTTTCTGGGGTGCAGCTGGCTGGTGTGCGCTTGGGCTGTGGGGAAGGCAAGGTACCCACCAGGTACCCCAGCCCCAGCCTCCACCCTGCCAAGTGGTGGGCAGACATCAGTGCCTCCCAATGGGGGCCAGCCAGGGTGGGGGGCAGCCCAGAGACACCGGGGCCTCAGGGCCTTGGCTCTGGGTGCCTTACCCAGCTCAGGGGAGGTGTGAGCGGATGGCCAGGGCAGGCCACCAGCCCACCTATCAGCTCAGCCCTCCAATTCCTGCATTCTGCCTTGTTTGCAGAGTCCCCCAGTCTGCTAGCCAAGAAACCAGAGCAACCCCTTTAAGACATGTCACCTGCTGGCGACTTTTCACCCCCTGTCCTCAGGCTGGAGGGCTGCCCTGGGCCCTGGCACCCCCACCCCTGGCTCTTCCCTCCTCCCCACTGCCCCCCCAGGCCCAGCCTCCCCACACTGTGTCTGACTCTGACGCCTCAGAGAGCCTCCCTCCACGGCTGGTCTCTGCACCACCCAGTCACATTCACTGCATCTGCCAGTTGGTGTCCCTGTGCTCTGTTTGCAGCCCCGGGTGACCTCTGGGGGATGCCAAGGGACAGGCAACCCACCTGTCCTGAAAACTGACCTGGGAGGCCAAGCCCCCTCCTGTCCCCACGGCACCAGCCCGCCCACCCAGTGTGCACACTCTGCTCTTGTTTATTCTGTGTATCCTGCTGCTGGAAGCAATCTCGGCCCCAGGGCAGGCGGTTCGGCTTCGGAGCCTGAGGATTCCCATCACCCCAGGGCGTGTCACACACAGTGGGTGTGGTGAGCCCACACCTCACCTGAGAGCACAGGTCCCCAGCCCATCCCACCTGCCCTGCCCTGGCAGACACACTACCTGCCCCCAGTACCCCATCACGTCCCCTCTCCTGGTCCCCTGCATCAGCGCCCATGCAGGCTGCCAGAACCCAGGTCCAACACCTCCACTGGCACATTGCAGCTGCCGCCTCTCACCACGCCAAGCTGCGGCTGCTGCTCCCACCCTGAGGGCTCCACCGGAGGCAAATGCAGACACGTGGCCCCGGTGCCCCACTGCTTGCTTCCTGGACGTGCAGCCTCTGGCTGGCAGTCATTGACCTGCCGCCCTGCTGCCTCTCATCTGCTCCCTTGGCTGTAAAATCTGTCCTTTGGGGAGAGAACGAGGAGGAGGTTGCAGAGCTGTGGGCTGCTGCAAGTGCCAAGAATCATTCAATTTTATCTGTGAACTTTACATGATGAATTTCAGTTAGGTAAAAGGAAGGGACACATCTACAGCCCTTACCCTGTTTGCCACCTGGTCTCTTCCCCCAGCATGCTCCTGAGCCCCAGGCTCACGTCTCTACTCCTGGCTGCAGCAACTTTTCAATCAGAAGCTCTGACCAGCCTGGGACCCCAGCCGCTTCCCAAGGGCCGAGCCCACCGCAGTGAGCAGGCTCCAGCCTACTCTTGGCCTCGGCCAGCAGCCAGAGCATCCTTACAGTCCTCTTGCCCCCTTGCTTCAGGCCAGACACTTCTGTGCCGCATTCCACTTGGACCCACAGCCAGGCACGAGACAGTAGGCATCTGCTCTGGACACCCAGGCCTCCAGCCTCTCCCTCAACCTGGAAGGCCTGTGGCTCCTGTTGTTCTCTGGGGAGCCGCTGTCCCCCTCCTCAGTGAACCTCGGAGTGCCTCGCACCTGACCTCTGCCCCCCAGCCCCCCACATGGCATCCAGCGGCATGCTCACCCCTGGGGGCACCCTGCAGGCCTCAGCCACAGCCAGGACCACAGCCAGGCCTGCCAGCAATGCGGGGGAACCCTCAGGGGTCCTGCTCATCCCACGGCCCTCACCCTGCTGTCCACCGCCTGCCCCTTCAGCCTCCCGCTCCAGCACACTGTGGCCTGTGCCCAGGACCTGATATCCAGGGACACGGGGCTGTCCAGAAGGTCTGGGTTAATGCAGGAGCTCAGGCCTCACAGGCAGTCATGCACCCAGGGAAGTAGGGCCACTCTCCTGGTGGCCGCCCTTTTGAAGGTACCTTTTGTGCCTCTACTTTCCCTCCAATTCCCGGCACCCTGCCTGCCCTCAGCCCACCAGTGGCCGGCGGGCTCCTGCTGCCACACACAGACTGTCACTGACCTCCTGCCTGCTGGTGGCCCTGCCAGAACACCACAGGGCCCCTTCCCTTTCCCAGGAATCCAGGCACTGACACTTGTTCCTGCCTGCACCCCCTGGTCACCCTGCCCTGGCAGGTGATCAGCTTGCATCCTCTCTGCCCACCTCTGTGCACACAGACGCCCATGCCCTCCTCAAAGCCTCTCTTTGCCTGGCATCTGAGGTTCCGTGGGCCTTCAACCTCCTTGGCTTCTCCTCCTCACTCCAACTGCTGGCTCCCCTGTGAACCATGGGATTGCTTGGGGCCCTCCCTTCCCTCTGTCACTCCTCCCAATGGCCTCAGAACAGATCAGGCTGTTCCCATGACATCATCAGAGATGACATCAAAACACAGACAGCCCTCAGAGACATGAGGCAAGCCCTTGTCTGCCCAGTGAGACCCTCCAATGGCACTCAGCTTGGTTTCCTGTCCCTGGAACTGGCTGTGCCTGCGTCCAGGGTGTTTGCATGGCTGTTCCAATGTTCCTCCCCCAGGTCTCTGCACCATCTAGGTCGAGTGGGCGCCTCTGTGATGGCTCTTGATGGGGAACCACCCGGGGCTGCCGTCCTCATGCAGCACTGCCTACCTCCTGCCCACCTCGTCTCTGACAGCCACCTGCTCACCTGTCTCTGCTCATCAGAATCAGGCACATACATGAAGGCCTTGTCTGGCTTGGTCCAGTCAAGCTTGGTGGTGGCACTCTACCCATGCATTGGATGGAGGAAGGAGGGGGGCACATGCTGGGGCCAGGGGCAGGGAGCCATCTGAAGGCTTAGCCCTCACAGGCCTCAGACTCCTGTGGGCACTGGCAGACACGTGCCACATGCCATCTCTGCAATGTGGCAAGATGTCCACTGATGACAGCTAGGAGTCTAGGTCTGCCCGTGGCCACAGACTCTGACTCAGGCTCACTGCTGTCCACCCCAGGCCTCCAAACTGTCTTTGACAGCCTAGACAGATTTCCCATACTGAGGGTATCCACGCCAGGTGGCAGGGCGGGAACTCCCCACTTAGACAACGACTGCACCGGGAGAGTCTCTGAGACAACTGCTTGGAAACCTGGCCTCTGCTGAAGGCTTGTGGGGGAGGCTCAGATAACACCCTGCAGCTCACTTTGGTCAGCTCTTAGCCTCATAGCAGCTGCTCACCCACCCGGCCCCTGGCCAGCAGCTCTGCAGTGATCCCGGGGCAGCCTGCACACGACTGAGGCAGCCAGGTGGGCCAAATCGACCCTATCCTCCAAATGGCGTGTCTCTACTCTGACCACCGCTTGCTGCTTGTGGTCAATGATGCGCAGACACAGAGGTGGGCAGACACTGCTGCCATGCCCCTCCTGCTGTGGCAAGCCTCCACCCCGGCCCAGGGACTTCCAGGAGAATTCCAGGCCCAGTGCTTTCTTTGCCTCCCTTTATTGTTCACTTTTCTCCTTTCAGGGACTAGACATAAGGACTAAGACATTCAAAAACAACAGCAAAATTGGAAAATTACAAAGTAACCATGTATGATGAGAGAAAGGCTCAGAGAAGACATTAAGTTCATAACTCAGGCTGGCCCTGGCCACAGAGAGAGCCCGTAACAATGACAGAAACAAAAACAATAACAAAAAAAAGCCCAGGGTAGGGGAGATTCTGTTTTCCTGAGTCATTAATTAGATCCAATTGTTCATGTTTTTTTAAAAGCCACACTAATCAGACATCTGGGAAGATGGTGGTGTGAGCCGGACGGCAGAAATCTCCTCCCAAACAATATACATTTGTGAACATACAACAACTACAACTATTCCTAAAAAGAGACCAGAGGATACTGTACAACAGCCAAGCTACAGCTACACCTGCGAGAAATCAGCACCTCATGAAGTGGGTAAGATACAAAGCCGAAACCAGGCGTGACCCGAGCACTCCCCCACCCCAGAACACCAGTGGGAGGAAAAGATTGAAAGTGGGGAGGGAGTGGAGGCACAGGCACACCAAATAACCAGCCCTGGTGATCTGCACCAGGAGCACTGACACACGTCACGTGGTGTATCAGAAATCAGAGAAAGAGAAGGGTAGGATACGAGACGGGGACTGCAAGTGGGTCCCCTCAGCCGCCTCCCTCGGACAAAAGAAAAGTGGGTGTTTTTTCTTTTTTTTTTAAGTCTTAAAGAGATAAGGGCCAGCAGCTGAACAAAATCATCCCAGTGCACTCAGCCCAGCAGGCTGGGAGACTTGGGGAATTTCAGACACCCTGGCTGGTGGACGGGCAAAGCAGCCATGCTGTGGCTTCCCACAGAGATCAGCAGCCTGCCATTCATTCCACGGCCCCCCTCAGAGAGCTCGGCAAAAGGTCCAGGATCTGCCACTGCTACGGAACAGCGGAGGAGCTGCCCCGCCCACAGCAACCTCACAGAACCTACTCCAGGCTGGCGGGCAGCTAAGCGGGAAGGACAACAGAACCCACAACAATGGCTGGAAAACACCAAAGGGACCAGAGTCACCCAGCGAGATTTCAAACCCCTGCAGTGCTATAGGCTAGGTTGAGGGCGACCTCGGACAGAGGCAGCTCTGGGGATTATGCCAGAGACTGCCTCCTGGTGGGCGAGAAACCAGTTCAGGCCCTAGAGCAGGGCAAGGAGAACAACAAGCAGGAAGGGACTTTGTTATCCCAGCTGACAGACGTGGCACCTACAAATGGCCACTACTATCACCAGGAAAAGACAGAGGAATATGGTACAAAGATTACCCAGAGAACACTAGAGAGAGGGCCTGATGGGATAGACTTACATATCTTCCTGAAAAAAATTTCAGAATAAAAGTCACAACCATGCTGATGGATCTATAGAGAAATATGCAAGAGCGAAGGGAGGAAGTGAGGAAAGAATGGAGAAATCAGAGAAGCGATCAATGGGCTTAAGAGCAGAGTGGAAGAGGTGCAAGACACTGTTAATGGAATAGAAATCAGAGAACAGGAATACACCGAAGCTGAGGCAGAGAGCGATAAAAGGATCTCTAAGAATGAAAGAATATTAAGAGAACTGTGTGACCAATTCAAACGGAACAATATTTGCATTATAGGAGTATGAGAAGAAGAGACAGAAAAAGGGAAAGTGCTTTGAAGAAATAATTTCTGAAAACTTCCCCAAGCTGAGGAAGGAAATAGTTTCTCAGTCCTCGGAGCCCACAGATTTCCCAACACAAGGGACCCAAGGAAGACAACACCAAAAACATAATAACTAAAATGGCAAAGATGAAAGATAAGGACACAGTATTAAAGGCAGGTAGGGAGAGAAAAAAGATCACCTGCAAAGGAAAATCCATCAGACTATCATTACACTTCTCAACAGAAACCTTAGAGGACAAAAGAGAATGGCATGATATATTTAACGCAATGAAACAGAAGGAGGTTAAACCAAGAACACTGCATGCAGCACGATTATCATTTAAATTCGAGGGAGGGATTAAACAATTCCCAGACAAGCGAAAGCTGAGGGAATTTGTTTCCCACAGATCACCTCTACAGGATATCTTAATGGGACTGCTCTAGATGGAAGCACTCCTAAGGCTAAAAAGATGTCACCAGAGAAAATAAAATCAGACCATTCAAATACTACCTAAATGCAGAAAGTAAAATCAACTATCCACAAAAGCAGTCAAAAGAAATGTAAAAGAGTACAGAATAAAACACCTAGTATATAAATAATGCAGGAGGAAGAAGAAGAAGAGAGAGAAATAAAGAATCATCAGACTGCGTTTATAATAGCTTAACAAGAGAGTTAAGTTAGTTAGTAAAGAAGCTACCACTGAACCTATGGAAACCATGAATCTAAAGTCAGCAATGGCAATAGTATATATCTATCAATAATCACCCTAACTGTAAATGGATGAAGGCACCAATCAAAAGACACAGAATAATAGAATGGATAAAAAAGTAAGACCCATCTATATGCTGTTTACAAGAGACTCACCTCAAACCCAAAGATATACACAGACGAAAGGTGAAGGGACGGAAAAAGATATTTCATTCAAACAACAAGGAGAAAAAAGCAGGGGTTGCAGGATTTGTATCAGACAAAATAGACTTCAAAATGAAAAAAGTGGCAAGAGATAAAGAAGGACATTATATAATGGTAAAGGGGTCAGTCCAACAAGGGGACATAACCATTATAAATATATATGCACCCAATGCAGGAGCGCTGACGTATGTGAAACAAATATTAACAGAACTAAAGGAGGATACAGAAAGCAATGCATTCATTTTAGGAGACTTCAGCACACCACTCACTCCAAAGGACAGATCAGCCAGACAGAAAATAAGTAAAGTCACAGAGACACTGAACAACACACTAGAACAGATGGACCTAACAGACATCTACAGAACTCTACACCCAAAAGCAGAAGGATACACATTCTACTGAAGTGCACATGGAACAATTTCAAGAATAGACCACATGCTAGACCACAAAAAGAACCTCAGTAAATTAAAAAATATTGAAATTCTACCAAACACGTTCTCAGATCCTAAAGGTATAAAACTAGAAATAAATTGTACAAAGAAAACAAAAAGGCTCACAAATACATGGAGGCTTACTAACACGCTCCTAAGTAATCAATGGGTCAATGACCAACTTAAAACAGAGATCAAACAATATATGGAGACAAATGACAACAACAAAACCAAGCCGCAACCTCTGTGGGACACAGCATAGGCAGTCCTAAGAGGAAACATATTGCAATCCAGGCCTATTTAAAGAAGGAAAAAAATCCCAAATGAATAGTCTAAAGACACAATTACTGAAATTGGGAAAAGAAGAAAAATGAGGCCAAAGTCACCAGAAGGAGAGACCTAATAAAGATTAGAGAAGAAATAAATAAATTGAGAAGAATAAAACAATAGAAAAAAATCAATGAAACTAAGAGCTAGTTTTTTGAAAAAATAGACAAAATAGATAAAGCCATGGCCAGACTTATTAAGAGAAAAAGAGAATCTACACACATAAACACAATCAGAAATGAGAATGAAAAAATCACGATGGACCCCACAGAAATACAAAGAATTATAAGAGAATACTATGAAAATCTACATGCTAACAAGGAAGAAAACTGAGAAGAAATGGACTTCTTCGAAAAATACAACCTTCCAAGACTGACCAAGCAAGAAACAGAAAACCTAAACAGACAAATTACTAGCGAACAAATTGAATCAGTAATCAAAAAACAACCGAAGAACAAAACCCAGGGCGAGATGAATTCACCTCTGAATTTTACCTGACATATAAAGAAGAAACAGTACCCATTCTCCTAAAGTTTTCAAAAAAGTAGAAGAGGAGGTAATACTTCCAAACATTCTGTGAATCCAGCATCACTCTAATTGCAAAACCAGGCAAAGAACTCACCAAAAAAGAAAATTACAGCCCAATATCCCTGATGAACATAGATGCAAAAATACTCAACAAAATACTGGCAAACCGAATTCAAAACACATCAAGAAGATCATACACCATGATAAAGTGGGGTCATCCCAGTGATGCAAGATGGTAAAACAATCGAAAATCCATCAACATCATCCACCACATCAATAAAAAGAAGAACAAAAACCACAGGATCATCTCCATAGATGCTGAAAAAGCATTTTACAAAATTCAGCATCCATTCATGATAAAAACTCTCAACAAAAGGGTATAGAGGGCAACTACCTCAATATAATACAGGCCATATATGACAAACAAACAGCCAACATCATACTTAACAATGAGAAGCTGAAAGCTTTTCATCTAAGGTCGGGAACAAGACAGGGATGCCCACTCTCCCACTGTTATCCAACATAGTACTGGAGGACCTAGCCACGGCAATCAGACAAAACAAGGAAATACAAGGCATCCACACTGGTAAAGATGAAGTCAAATTGTCACTATTTGCAGATGACATGATATTGTACATAAAAAACCCTGCAGACTCCACTCCAAAACTACTAGAACTAATATCTGAATTCAGCAAAGTTGCAGGATACAAAATTAACACACAGAAATCTGTTGCTTCCCTATCCACTAAAGATGAACTAGCAGAAAGAGAAATCAGGAAAACAATTCGATTCACAATCACATTAAAAATAATAAAATACTTAGGAATAAACCTAACGAAGCAAGTGAAAGACCTATAACATAAAAACCACAAGACACTCCTAAGAGAAATTAGAGAGGACACTAACAATTGGAAATTCATCCCATGCTCTTGGCTAGGAAGAATAAATATTGTCAAAATTGCTGTACTACCTACTAAAGCAATCTACAGATTCAATGCAATCACTATCAAAATACCAACTGCATTCTTCAATGAACTGGAAAAAATAGTCCTAAAATTCATATGGAATCACAACAGAACACGAATAGCCAAAGAAATACTGATAAGGAACAATAAAATGGGGAATTACGCACCCAGACTTCAAGCTCTACTACAAAGCTTCAGTAATCAAGACAATTTGGTATTAGCACAAGAACAGACCCACAGACCAGTGGAACAGAATAGAAAATTCAAACATTAACCCAAACATACACAGTCAATTAATATATGATTTATGAGCCTTGGATATAAATGGAGAGATGACAGCCTCTTCCACATCTGGTGTTGAAAAAACTGGACAGCTACATGTAAGAGAATGAAACTGGACTACTGTCTTACCCCGTACACAAAAGTTAACTCATAATGTATCAAAGACCTAAATGTAAGTCATGAAACCATAAAACTCTTAGAAAAAAACATAGGCAAAAATATCTTGGATATAAACATGAGTGACTTCTTCATGAACATATCTCCCCAGGCAAGGGAAACAAAAGCAAAAATGAACAAATGGGGCCATATCAAGCTGAAAAGATTCTGTACAGCAAAGGACACCATCAGAAGAACAAAAAGACATCCTACAGTATTTGAGAATATATTCATAAATGACGTATCCGATAAGGGGTTGACTTCCAAAGTATATAAAGAACTCATGTACCTCAACAAACCAAAAACAATTAACCCAATTAAGAAATGGGCAGAGGACACGAATAGACAATACTCCAAAGAAGAAATTCATATGGCCAACTGGCACATGAAAAGATGCTCCACATGACTAGTCATCAGAGAAATGCAAATTAAAGCCACAGTGAGGTATAACTTCACACCAGTAAGGATGGCCAACATGCAAAACACAAATAACAACAAATGTTGGCGAGGATGTGGAGAAAAGGGAAGCCTCATACACAGCTGGTGGGAATGCAAATTAGTTCAACCATTATGGAAAGCAGTATGGAGGTTCCTCAAAAAACTCAAAATAGAAATACCATTTGACCCAGGGACCCACTTCAAGGAATTTACCCTAAGAATGCAGCAGCCCAGTTTGAAAAAGACAGAGGCACCCCTATGTTTATCGCAACACTATTTACAAGGGCCAAGAAATGGAAGAAACCTAAGTGTTCATTTGTAGTTGAAAGGATAAAGAACATGTTGTACATGTACACAGTGGGATATTATTCAACCATAAGAAAAAAACAAATCCTTCCACTTGCAAATACATGGATGGAGCTAGAGGGTATTATGCTCAGTGAAATAAGCCAAGCAGAAAAAGTCAAGTATCAAATGATTTCACTCATATGTGGAGCATAAGAGCAAAGAAAAAAACTGAAAGAAAAAAACAGCAGCAGACTCACAGAACCCAAGAATGGACTAACAGTTACCAAAGGGAAAGGGAATGGGGAGGTTGGTTGGGAAGGGAGGGACAAGGGTAAAACGGGGCATTACGATTAGCAGACGTAATGTTGTGGGTGGTATGGGGAGGGCTGTACAACTCAGAGAAAACAAGTATTGATTCTCTGGCATTTCGCTATAGTGATGGACAGTGACTGTAATGGGGTAAGGTGGGTGACCTGATGAAGTGGGGAGTTTAGTAACCATAATGTTGCACATGTAACTGTAGATTAATGATACCCAAAAAAAAGTTATAACCCTGCTGATGGATCTACAGAGAAATATGCAAGAGCTAAGGGGGGAAGTGAGGAAAGACTATGCAGAAATCATACAAGCAATGGACAGTCTTAAGAGCAGAATGGATGAGGTGCAAGAGACTGTTAATGGAATAGAAATCAGAGAACAGGAATACAGAGAAGCCAAGGCAGAGAGAGATGAAAGGATCTCTAGTAAGTAAAGAATATTAAGAGAACTGTGTGACCAATTGAAACGGAACAATATATGCAATATAGGAGTACCAGAAGAAGGGAGAGAAAAAGGGATAGAAAGTGTCTGTGAAGAAATAATTGCTGAAAAATTCCCCAATCTAGAGAAGGAGATAGTCTCTCAGGCTAGGGAGATGCACAATTCTCTCAACACAGGGGACCCAAGGAAGACAATACCAAGACATATAGTATTTAAAATGGCAAAGATCAAGGATAAGCGCAGACTATTAAAAGCAGCCAGAGAGAGAAATAAAATCACATACAAAGGAAAGCCCATCAGGCTATCATCAGACTTCTCAACCAAAACCTTACAGGCCAGAAGGGAGTGACATATGTATTTAATGCCATGAAACAGAAGGGCCTTGAACCAAGAATACTTTATCTGGCAAGATTATCATTTAAATTTGAAGTAGGGGTTAAACAATTTCCAGATAAGCAAAAGCTGAGAGAATTTACCTCCCACAAACCATCTCTACAGTATATTTTGGAGGGACTGCTATAGATGGAAGTATTCCTAAGGTTTAAAACTGTCACCTGAGGTAATAAAACCACAGTAAAGAAAGTAGAACAGCTAATGAGTAAGCGAATGCAAAATTAATTATCCCCAATGTCAATCAATGTATAGACAAAGAGTACAGAATATGATACGTAATGTATAAAAAGTGGAAGAGGAATAAAAAGGAGGAGGAAAAAGAGAACCATTACATTGTGTTTCGAATAGCATATTAAATGATTAAGTTAGACTCTTAGATAGTAAGGAAGTTAACCCTGAACCTTCAGTAACCACGAATCTGAAGGCTGCAATGCCAATAAGTACATACATATCAATAATCACCCTAAATGTAAATGGACTGAATGCACCAATCAAAAGATATAGAGCCACTGAATGGATAAAAAAACAAGACAGATCTATATGCTGCCTACAAGAGACTCCTTTAAACGCAGATACATACACAGACTACAAGTGAAGGGATAGAAAAAGATATTTCACGCAATTAATAGGAGAAAAAAGCAGGAGTTGCAGTACTTGTATCAGACAAAATAGACTTCAAAACAAAAAAAGTCACAAGAGACAAAGAAGGGCATGACATAATGATAAAAGGGTCAATCCAACAAGAAGATATAACCATTATAAATATCTATGTGCCCAACAAAGGAGCACCTACATATGTGAAACAAATACTAACAGAATTAAAAGCAGAAATAGAATGCAATGCATTAACTCTAGGAGACTTCAACAATCCACTCACTCTGAAGGACAGATTAACCAGACAGAAAATAAGTAAGGAGACAAAGGCACTGAACAGCACAATAGAACAGATGGACCTAACAGACATCTACAGAAATCTATACCCAAGAGCAGCAGAATATACATTCTTCTCAAGTGCACATGGAACATCTTCAAGAATAGATCATATACTAGGCCACAAAACAAGCCTTGGTAAATTAAAAAAGACTGAAATTGTACCAACCAGATTCTCAGACCACAAAGGTTTAAAACTAGAAATAAATTACACCAAAAAAAATGAAAAATCCCACAAACACATGGAGACTTTACAATATGCTCCTAAATAACCAATCAATCAGTCACAAAATAAAAACAGAGATCAAGCAATATATGGAGACAAATGACAACAAAAATTCAACAATGCAAAATCTGATGAATCCAGCAAAGGCAGTGCTAAGAGGAAAGTATATTGCAATACAGGACTACCTCAGGAAAGGAGAACAATCCCAAATGATCAGTCTAAACTCACAACAAAAGAGAGTAGAAAAAGAGCGTCAAATGAGACCCAAAGTCAGTAGAAGGAGGTCCATAATAAAGATTAGAGCAGAAATAAATAGAATTGAGAAGAATAAATCAAAGAAAGAATCAATGAAAGCAAGAGCTGGTTCTTCAAGAAAATAAACAAAATAGATAACCCCCTAGACAACTTGTCAAGAAACAAAAGAGAGTCTACACACATAAACAGAATCAGAAATGAGAAATGAAAAACCATGACAGACACTGCAGAAATACAAAGAACTATGAAAGAATACTACAAAAAATTATTTGCTAACAAACTGCATAACCTAGAAGAAATGGACAACATTCTAGAAAAATACAACCTTCCAATGCTGACCCAGAAAAGAACAGAAAATCTGAACAGACCACATACCCACAATGAAATTGAACTGGTAATCATAAACCTACATAAGAACAAAACTCCTGCACCAGATGGCTTCCCTGCGAATTTTATCAAGCATTTAGTGAAGACCTAATACCTATCCTCCTTAAAGTTTTCCAAAGGGTAGAAGAAGGGGGAATACTTCCAAACTCATTCTATGAGACCAGCATAATTCTAGTATCAAAACCAGTCCAAGACACCACAAAAAAAGAAAATTACAGACCAATATCCCTGATGAATATAGATGCAAAAGTATTCAACAAAATATTAGTAAACCGAATTCAAAAATACATCAAAAAGATCACGGATCATGATCAAGTAGGATTTATTCCAGGGATGCAAGGATGGTACAACATTCGAAAATCCATCAACATCATCCACTACATCAACAAAAGGGACAAAAACCACTTGATCATCTCCATAGATGCTGAAAAAGCATTCGAGAAAATTCAACATCCATTCATGATAAAAACTCTCAACAAAATGGGTATAGAGGGCAAGTACCTCAATATAATAAAAGCCATATATGACAAACTCACAGGCGACATTATACTTAACAGTGAGAAGCTGAAAGCTTTTCCATTAAGATCGGGAGCAAGACAAGATGCCAACTCTCCCCACTTTTGTTCAACATAGTTCTGGAGGTCCTAGCCAGGGCAATCAGACAACACAAGGAAATAAAAGCATCCAGATCAGCAAAGAAGATGTTAAACTGTCCCTGTTTGCAGATGACATGATATTGTACATAAAAACCCTAAAGAATCCCCTCCAAAACCACTAAATCTAATACCTGAATTCAGCAAAGTTGCAGGATACAAAATTAATATGCAGAAATCTGTGGCATTCCTAAATACAAGAATGAATTAACAGAGAAAGAAATCAGGAAAACAATTAGACTCACAGTTACTTCAAAAAGAATAAAATACCTAGAAATAAACCTATCCGAGGAAGTGAAAGACCTATACTCTGAAAACTAGAAGACAGTCATGATAGAAGTTAAACAAGATACCAATAAATGGAAACACATTCCATGTTCATGGATAGGAAGAATTAATATTGTCAAAACGGACATCCTGCCTAAAGCAATCTACAGATTCAATGCAAACCCTATCAAAATACTAACAACATTCTTCAATGAAATGGAACAAATAGTTCTAAAATTCATATGGAATCACAAAAGACCCCGAATAGTCAAATCAATCCTGAGAAAGAATCAAGCAGGGGGTATTATGCTCCCCAACTTCAAGCTCTACTACAAAGCCACAGTACTCAAGGCAATGTGGTACTGGCACAATATCAGACCCATAGACCAATGGAACAGACTAGAGAGCCGTGATATAAACCCAACCACATATGGTCAATTAATATGTGATAAAGGAGCCAAGGACATGCAATGGGGAAATAACAGCCTCTTCAACAGTGGGTGTTTTCAAACTGGACAGCTACATGCAAGAGAATGAAACTGGATTATTGTTTAACCTCACACATGGGACTAAACTCAAAATGGATTAAGGACTTGAATATAACTCATGAAACCATAAAACTCTTAGAAGACAAAATAGGCAAAAATCTACTGAATATAAGCATGAGCAACTTCTTCCTGAACACATCTCCTCGAGCAAGGGAAACAAAAGCAAAAATTACCTCATGGGACTACACCAAACTAAAAGCTTTCTGTATGGCAAAGAACACCATCAACAGAACAAAAAGGCATTCATTGTACAGTATGGGAGAATATATTTGCAAATGACATATCTGACAAGGGGTTAACATCCAAAATATATAAAGAAATTATACCCTTCAACACCCAAAAAGCAAATAACCCGATTAAAAAATGGACAGAGGATTTGAAGAGACAGTTCTCCAAGACGAAATTCAGATGGCCAACAGACACCTGAAAAGATGCTCCACATCACTAATCATCAGGGAAATACAAATTAAAACCACAATCAGATATCGCCTCCCACCTGGAAGGATGGCTGGCATTGTAAAGGCTTAGAAAATCAAATGCTGGCGTGGATGCGGAGAAAGGGGAACCCTCCTACACTGCTGGTGGGAATGTAAGCTAGTTCAACCATTGTGGAAAGCAATATGGAGGTTCCTCAAAAAACTCAAAATAGAAATACCATTTGACCCAGGAATCCCAGTCCTTGGAATTTACCCAAAGAATACAACTTCTCAGATTCCAAAACACATATGCACCCCTATGTTTATTGCAGCACTTTTTACAATAGCCAAGAAATCTAAGCAACCTAAGTGTCCATCAGTAGATGAATGGATAAAGAAGAGGTGGCACATATACAGAATGAAATACTACTCAGCCATAAGAAAGAAAGAAATCCTAACATTTGCAACAACATGGATGGAGCTGGAGGATATTATGGTCAGTGAAATAGCGAGGTGGAGAAAGACAAGTGCCAAATTATTTCCCTTATTTGTGGAGCATAACAACGAAGCAAAACTGAAGGAACAAAATAGGAGGAGACTCACAGACTCTAAGAAGGAACTAGTGGTTACCAAAGGGGAGATGTGTGGGAAGGCAGGTGTGGAGGGTGGGAGAAGGGTACTGAGGGGTACTATGTTTAGTACACATGGTGCAGGGAATCATGGGGAAAACAGTGTAGCACAGAGAAGGCAAATAGTGAATCTGTGGCATCTTACTACACTGATGGACAGTGACTGCATTGGGGTATGGGTGGGGACTTGATAATACGTGTAAATGTAGTAACCACACTGTTTTTTCATGTGAAACCTTCATAAGAGTGTACATCAATAATACCTTAATAAAAAATAAATAAATCTGATATTGTTCTAAGGACCTAACAAATTTGTTTACACAGTTATAGCCCTTGCTGCCAAAAGCAGGGCAGGGCAGCAATTTTATTGAGACTCAGAGAAATTAAGTAATTCACCTAATTTCACAGAGCTTATACTTGTCAGAGTCACACCCTAAACACAATTCTAACTTTAAAACCTGGGTAAACAAAAAATTGTACAGGCCATATGTACTAAACTATAAAAAAGCAGTATAATTTGAAGTTTTCTTAAGGTATTTACACTCTGATTGAGGATATAAAATACATGTGCAATAAATAAGGTACAGAGAGGGTAGATGTTTCACATCTACTTAGAAGCTTTCAGTTGCATGTCTGTATTTGATTTTCACTAGAATGCCATAAAGCTAGTAAATTATGTCGTAGCATCTTCATCAGGCGGGAGAAACAATTATGCTGTAGTAACACGCCCCCCCCCCCAATCCCAGTGTGTCCACAACCAACATTGACTTCTCACTCACTTTACACCCATTGCAAATCAACTGTGGCTATGTAAATCTCTCTTTGAGATGATGAATTTTCCAGAAAAGAGAAAGGAAGACATGGAAAACCACCATCTTTAAAGGTAAACAACTGAATTCTGCCCATATTTTACTGATCGAACTCCTGAGTGGGACGTTTTCACCACAAGAAGGGGCACAGCAAAGTCCCAAGGCCAAGCCTCATGTCAATGGTATTGGGGGGTACAATCCTCCCTTGGGGATTATATTTAAGATGTACACAATCCCTTGGACAACGTTGATTATTCAGATGAGGAAACTGGAATTCTGAGAAAGTAGAATGTAACTGGCCAGAGTATGGATTCAGTTCCAAGTATGACTCAGTCCTTTCCTCCACACTAAACTGTACTGTTTAAGAACTCAGCCCCAGCACCATGGAAATCCCTGCACAGAGGTCGGCTTTGCCAGTGAAGAACCAGAAGGCAGATCACACACATGCCCCATATACCACCCACACTCACCACACCTCCATCTCTGATTCCATGAAGTAGAACATCTCTGAGCAATATGATCATGTCTGAAGAACTCCAGGCCTCCAAGAAGAGTCTGAAAGTAAATAGTCTAGCCTGAGTTCTATAAGCCTCAGCTTTTCCAACCTGTTCAAAGCAATTGAACAGACTGCCCCCTAATGGTCTTTCACAACTGCAACAATCAGTAAATAAAGGACTCATTTGGCCTTATATAACTGATAAATGATCACCCTTTTTCCTTAACATCTTTTTGTCATAGGACACAAACATAAAGGAAAATGTTTTTCAGTGGAAAACAGTAAGACATAAACATAGGCAGAAGTAAATACTCCCCTTATCTTTGCTATTTAAAATGACGAATCTTATAGAGGAAAGCAGTTTTACCCCTTAGTGTTTTTTAAAAATAAAAATAATGAAGTCAAAAGGAATGTTCAAGGCATTCTTGGCAAAATCCAGATTGTGGAGAATTCTGCATTACCAACCACCAGTTTCTTCAATAAGGTACAGAGAAGCAATTTATAAATTAAAACGTGTCTCAAAAGACATATGAACTAAATGTCATTGCTCTAGATTTGAACTAACTGCAAAAATTTATGTGATAATAAGGGATATTTGAAAACTATATATTTTGAGTTATGTAACTACTGGTACTGTTTTCAGTTTTAGAATATTGTACCTTCTAGAGATATTGCAGTATTTACAGATGAAATGAAATGATGTCTGGCAAACAAATTTCAACATAATGCTACGGAATGGTGGGGAATCCAGATATAATAAGCATGTTCCTGCACTGGGAGTGGTTAAATCTGGGTGTTGGTAAGAAGATTAGGATTCATTAAACTCTTCTCTATCCTTTTCTAAGTTTGAAATTTCCCATAATAAAATATTTATGACCATTTGTGGTATCAAACCTGTCCAATATTTAAGACCAGAGCACCAACTTGTTGTGCCTCTTTTTAATTTATGAAGCATCACTCATCTGCTAAATCCTATCACCTTAATTATTTATTTATAAGTTGGAGCCAGAAGACCAAACAGTGAGGTGAGGCTCCAGCCTTCTATGTTATGACATTTAGGTTTTTGGAGACATAGACACACATTAAAGCTACCCTATTTTCTCAGGCTGCAGCCAGACTGAACATTTTTCTACTTAGAGTATGAATTTGGGGGGAACAGAGGGTTAACTGCATTTCAATTTGTCCCCATTGAAACTGAGCAAAATTTGCCTGGATTTGAAACATGTAACAGAGATGACTTTTCTCTAGCGTAATTCCTCAAGTTTAAGTATCCCACTTTCTACCTGCAATGAGATAATGAAAGGATTAGGATGTAAAGAGGCACAGCCCAACGTTTAATACCTTCATCAATTGTAGCATAATGAGATTCAAAAGTACAGCAACTCCATTTTTTCCTCAAGGTAAGAAACTCACTCCTAGGACATATATTTGCAACTTAGTCTTGTCCTTGGCTGGGATCTCAGTATGAGGATCCTTTCAGTCAGCATTTCTTTCTGCAAATTCCATACAACACTATGTGAGTTTTAGTTTTCATATGGCACTTGACAATCTGGGATGTCATCTTGCCAGAAAAAATCCAATATGAAATCTTTGAATGTAGTTAACAAATCACTTGTGGCTGACACAGTAAAGATCCAGGGCTGGAGTCGTGAATTCATAGTCTTGAACAAGATGCTCAGTCAGATGCTGAGGAAACATGGCACAGAGCGATGTCGAGCTAGGTGTTTGACTAACTCCAGTAATAGGAGAGGGCTGCATGTTTTATGCAAGCATGTGGTCTTTCTGCATGTGATATTTTATGTATGTCTGCTGCTTGTGGAGTTTGTGGGCAAGCCTGACCACAGGAGAGGTACCCCCAGGGCAGGTGAAAGCATTGGGATGAGGGATGTTGACTGCAAATTTTCGAGGCCCAGAGTACAGCTGCCTGCACGTTAACATGAAGAAACGACACCGAAGTCAGAAGGACTTGATTTATACTTCCTTGGTAACTAGATCAGAACTAAGATAGATTTAAGTTGCTTTCTCAGAATCTCCTCAAATTTCAACCATTTTTCCTCTCTGCATTATATTTCCATTTCCTTTTGGGATCTACGCACAGCATTATTTCCTTATGATTTGGTAGAGAGGATAAATCATTTTAAACAAAATTAAGCAGCACAATTCTAGTCAATTTAACAGCAGTTAAGCCTGGTTCTGGAGCCAGTTTTCTTTGGCTTCTATGCTGATTTGCTTTGTGACCTTGGGAAAATTCCTTAACTTCTCTAGGCCCCACTTAACTCATCTGTAAAATGTAACAAGGGATAGAACTACCTTCATAGAACTGTTATGAAGTCTAAGAGATAATTAATGAAAATTTCTAGTTCTCTGTCTAGAGAACATAGTAGAAGCTCAGAAAATTTTAGCGAGATGGAATAGGAGAAGGAAGAAGGAAAGTTCTTCTGTGCAGTTCAACAGAGACACAGGGGATGTAGAGTGAAAAAGAGAAGGGAGCAGTAGAGCTAAAAAAAAGGGAAAAGATGCTGAGAGGAAAACCTATACTCCACATGAAAGACAGTGATATGAGACAGGCAGCAAAGAGAAACATGTTCATAAGGAAAAGTGAGCTCTCAGATTTGAATCTGTTCAATTCAAGCTCATTGTCAAATGCCTATGGTGTAATAAACACCGAAGAAGACACTGTATTTCAATACACGTGGTAGTAATCACAATAAGGAGATGAGACACTACATGCCTGCAGGAAATCACAGTCCAGTGAGGGGCAGGGCAGGGGGGTTGTAAAAAATAGCCATTCCACCCCGTCAGGTGCAAGCATGGGGCCTACTGGGACTCAAGAGATGGGAGAAACTGGCTAGAGAGATTCAGAAGAGGTTTTGCTAGGTGTGGCTCCTGAGTGGGGTCATAAAGAAAACCTAAGATTTGTCTGTTGAAGTAGGATGGAAAGGTCCTTCCCAGCAAGTGCAAAACCATGTAGACTTGAAAAAGGGTATTACCGAAATTTCTAAAGAGCCCAACATAAAGATTGAGGGGATGGTGGAGGGGGGTAGGAAAACCAGAAAGAGCTTTCCATTTCAATTTTATTATGAAACAATGGCAGCTTTTTAAATATACAAAGCAAAGGATAATTATCAAATTGGCTGGGGGGGTTGGGGCAATTGGGAGAAAGTGAGATAGGATGCAGTCATTCTAGATTTTTAATCCTAGGTTTGCAGGTTTCTGACTTGGTGTTAAAGAGAATTACAGGAATATTTGCTGAGAAAGAAATGACAAGAGAAGGCATGTGAGAGCAAGTGGAGGATGAGTTTGGCTTTGTCCTGAGTTTGAAATCCTCCGTTTCCCCAGCGATGCGCCGCCTCGGCCGTTACGATGATGGAGACCCCGCAGCGAGAGCGGCCTCTCCCCAAAACGCAGCCCTTTCCCGGACCACCCCAACCCCAACACTGAGCATAGACACGGCTCCCGCAGAGAGGACAACCCTGACGCCCCGCGCCCCGACACCGAAGAAGCCACCGCGGGACTGGCAGGAGGCTCCTCCCAGTGCGGGGCGGGGCCTTCGCTGCGCCCGCCCCTCCCGCCCCCAGGCCGGCAACCCACCCCTCCCCACCAGCACCCAGGTCTCTCCACGCTCTGCACGGCCGCCCCCCACATCACCCCGCTCCAAATTAGCCAGCCAGGCAATCTTTAAAAATATGAATGAAAAAGAAAGGGGAGGGGGGCCAGAATTTAAGGCGCAATACATGAAAATTGGAAGTCAAAATGCCCACAAACGGAAAGAAAAAAAGTATCTCATTCACCGAGAGATGACTGTACTCAACCGTTAGGCGCCCATCTTTCTGACACTTTTACCATAATAATTTAAAACGATACTGATTAGCCAGAGGACGCGCCTACGACAAAGGGGCCAATGATAAAAGGGCTTTGGGGTTGGTGGAAAATAGTGTTGGATGTTATGTTACTTTAACCAGTGACCAGGATCAAATACAATTAAGGTTTTAAATTCTAGCTCACACATTAGAGTAAGTTTTACGTGGATTCAAGGTTTTAAAGTCCAAAAGCAAGTTCTTAAAGCATGTGTGAATTTTAGAACATAAAATTCACAGGTGGGAAAAAGCTGAAAACAAATTTAGAAACCGTTAAGCTAATAACTCTAAAAAGTACACATTTCAGTTTCAGGTTAAAAGTGGAACAAAGTTTAAAGGTAAACTAGGCAAAGATCTTTACAACAGTCCCCAGAAGCAAAGGTTTGATCATCTTTCCTAACAGCTCTGATAAATCACTGAAATTACTATCCTCACTCCTTTAAGATATGAAAAGGGAATACATGAGAGACGAGACATAAGTGAGCAATAAACATGAGAAAGTCCATCATAACAAATGAAAGACATGCAGTGCTTAAGATAATTTTGGGAAAGTAAAATTTGAAAATAACACTATTACCATCGAAAGTAGGTACAGATTTAGAAAAATACTCGTATTCTTCATGTCTAGCATAAAGATAATGCATACAACTGACTGTAATCGACTCTATCAACAATAAAAACATCGTTTAATGTAGAAATTCCACTTCTACTAGTGGATAGTAGTGAAATAACCATCCAAGGATATACGTACATGAATCTTGTTTACAGTTTAGTTGTAAAAGAAAAAAATGAAAGCAATATGAATTTAGATAATTTCAATGTCTAACCAAGTGAATATGTAAAATAAATTGGGGAAGGAGGTAGCCTCTCAAAATAATGACATAAGATATTCTAACTCTTGTGGAAGAATGTTCATGATCTACTCTGGAATCAAAATTGTAGTTTATACTCCAAGATGTAAGATAGGGCACCCCTTTGTTTTAACTTCACATATAACCTAAAGGACATAAAGAGATGTGGGTTCATTCAATGAACAGAGAAAGCCTGCAAACATAACACAGAACAGGGTGGACATGCTGGACATAGGTCATTCACAGAGTCCACAGAATAGAATTAGCACCTGAACATCAACTCCAAGGAGACTACCCTGTAGGGATGGCACAGAATGTCAGCTTTACTGTTCTGTAATTCCTCACAATTTTTTAAGTGGTATTTATTATCTAAACTTTTGGACTTATCATGAAATTTTAAATATTTTATTAGCATTACTTTGGATCTGCATAATTAAAAGACCCATAAGAATATGACGGCATTTTTATTATGTTTCCACTATAGCTACTATATGCATATATAAGTTCATAAAAAAGGTTAGGATGGCTGCACAATTAATTGATAATAATGATTTCTTCTGAGGAGTTGACCTATACTGTCTAAACAAGACGTCAGATTTCTCTGCAAATATTTACTCTTTTCACAGGGAAAAGATAATGACTCCTTATTTGTGGAATCTTAAGGCTCAAGGCAGCACTTTATAGTAATCCTGCCCTAGAAAAGGTTCAGCTCACATTTGCAAAGATGATTCCAAGAAGGGGCAGCTTGGTCCTAACTGTGGGTAACCTTGTTCAAGGTCCTCCATCTGCCTGGACTTCAGTGCCCCCACCCATAAGGGAAATGGGATGGGCTGTGTAGTGAGTTCCCTGCTGAGGGGTCCCAAGTCCATGATTTCACACTTCCAGCACTGCATGGAGGAGCACACTATTAAGCCCAAACTCTTGGAAATCTGGGATCTGCAGCCTCCTAACACTGGGAGATAAAAGGACGCTGACAGCAGGTATCCTGCTCTTCAGGCATGCAGTTGCCTCTGTGACCTTGGGTCGGTGAAAATATGTTGAAACTGCAAACCCTGTGTTATGGTGTTTGGAGGTGGGGCCTTTAGGAGGTAATTAGGTAGTGAAGGGGGGAGCCCTCTGGAATGGGATTCGTGTGTCCTTATAAGAAGAGGTCAGAACTTGGTGTGACAATACAAAGAGAAGTTCGTTATCGGCAACCCAGAAAAGGGTCTCACTAGAACCCATCCATGCTGGTCCCGAGATGTCAGGAGAACACCCTCCACAACAGTAAGAAATACATGTCCAGAGGCAATTTGTTACAGCAACCCCGGGGAGAGCAAACACAGACACACGGGGCTTCACATGGCACGCTTTCTGCAGCAGCCTCTCAGGCCAGGGGCTCCACAAGGGTACAGCTTCAAGAAGGCAGAGCCTCTCGCCCCACCCGCCAGGGGTCTGCGGGCCTGGGTGGGGCATCTCCTCCCCATCACATGCATTACTCAGGAACAGTAGCAATGCTGGTGCGTGAAGCTGCAGAGAATCTGGGGTCCGTAGTGTGTCACGACAGCAAAGCCTAAGACGCTGTACCAAGCTCTTTCCACACCTAATACACAGCAACCCTATCCTGTCGATGTGCCTTGTGTATGTGAGAAAGCGGAGGCTTTTCGTGCTTCAGTCACCTGCAGGGGCCATAAAACCACTACGTGCCGGCATTAAGATGGCTGGGGCCGCTTACCTCAGCTTCAGCTCTTAGGAATAAGCAGATCGGCACCATTTACAAAGTATTTTTCCTCCGATGCTGCCAGCACACCTAAGGGGGCTCCATGCAAGGGGCCGCCTTCTCTTTGACCACGAGGAGGGACAACACGGAGAATGGAGAGACCCTCTGAGTCAGGCAAGGAAACGAGCCCATCCTGTCACCGCGGCCTCTTCCCTCATCTAAAACAGGAGCGCAGAGACCGTGAGGACAGTGACATCGGGGTCACTTTCCTTCCTTCACTCTTAAGGACAGATAAATGCTCTCCTCCCAGGAGGAAACCCTCCTGGACTCCTCACAGAGCTTCCCGCCCTTGGGTGACCCCACCATCCTCATCCCCTCCCTTCTCCACATTTACCGAATAAGTGGGGACTGGGCCCAAGGGTTCTGTCTCTGTGAGGGTCACTGACCCCATTTCTCAGGGGAACCTTGAGGAGTCTAGAAAGGGCAGAGATTCAGAACTGAATGGATGGTATCCACATCCCAGGACACACGATGGAGTTTAGGGGAAGCCCTCGGACCTTGGTTGGCAAGGAAAGGTGTGCGCATGGCATCCTGGGAACACTGGGGCATCGGGGTTGGATCCGACACCCGCAGACGTCAGGACCCTCTGTCACCCTAAGTCAGCATCTCCTCCTGTCCCGGGTCACGGTGGGAGGGGGCTCCTCCAGGTCTGCGAGGGAGGTGGGAGGGACCCTGACCTAGGCGGTAGAAGGGGGACCTCCCCAGATGCCCCATCTCTGCGCTCCACCAACACAGGGAAGGAGAGGTCGCTGGCCCCATCCCAGGCACCAAGGAGATGGGACAGGCCGTCGGGACGGACGGGAGGCACGTCGAGAGTCCCCGAGGCCCCGGCTCACCTCTCCGAGGAGCTGAACCGCCCACCGGCCCCAAGGCTCAACCAGATGCTGGGTCTCGCGGACGAGAAGAGACAAGAAGACAGCCGCACCGAGGTCCTTTTGTGAAAATTCGTGCTGCGGGCGCTTCTCTGCAGTTGCAGAAACCGGGCTAGCGCACCCATACGTGAGCCCGCGCACCTTAGGAAATGTAAGCTCTCAGAATGATTAATGCTGAACAGCAATCTTTGCAACAAAGGAGTCTCTTGGTTCTTTCTCTCCCACGCACCTGTATTCCTGAGAAAACCACCCAGGATTCGCCAAAGGATTTATACCGGGGCAAAATGGTAATGACAGGGAAATTTTAGGATGGCATCACGCAAGCATTATTTAATACCTGAAATTACAATTGGTTTGCCTATCAATAGGATTTCTGACTTTCACATTTTTAAAAATAAATATTTACCTTTTTGGAAAGAAAAAGAATGGATTTCAGAAAAATTAAGGAACACCTTTTACCTTTAATTCTATGGCATTTGATTTCTATAACATCTCTCTACATATAGGAGGTAGTATTTCCTGCTCAGAAGAACTAAATTCTTTTCTTAAAACTCTCTTTCATGCTATCGTGTTTGTAACAGCAAGAAACAATGCTTTTTGAGACTTCAGCACTAAGAGGCCAGGAGCTCTTCTAAGAGTTTCCATTCATTTGATTCTCAGGGAAGGTGAGAACGGAGTTGGCCATTGCTTTGAGACAACAGAGACACAGTTTTGTTTGATACTCCCTGATCATTCCATTTCTAAAAGACAGTTTTTCATATGAATTTTAACAAAAGGGTATCTACAAAATGTGTTATTTTCCTACCTCTACTTTTAACATACTTTGTGCACTTCTAAACTTCTAGAATGACTAGATGTTTCAAATAAGGACTTAAGTTTGTCCACTATATACACAGTAGTGTTGAATAAACTACACATGTGTAACAATAGTTATATCTGAAAAGTGTCCTCTGTGTAGGAACACTCTAGTCTAGAACACTTCACTCCTCCTAACCCCTCCTCTCCATCAACACATGGGTGAGTATAGGCACATGTCATTTAGACATGATTTTACAATTTCATCTCTAAAAGTCCTTTTCAGAAGACAGCCTTTCGATGAATTTTAACAAAGTATTCAAAATGTGTTAGTTTACTGACTCTACTTTTGTCATATATTGGCAACCTTCTTAATATCTAAAGACCAGATATTATAAAATAAGGACCCATTTGTACAATATATACACAGTATATACAGTAAAGTTAAATGAAATGCACATCACACACAGGGCATTGGAAAAGCTGAAATTTCTAGTACACACTAGCAAAACATGTTTTGCAATTTCTTCCCTCCCACCACCCTCAACCCGATGAACAAGCACAGAGAATATACTGTTCAGAGAGGTGGCTTAACAATTCCACTTCCAAAGACAGTATTTCCCATCAGTTTTTAAAAGCTATTTACAATAAGTGTTATTCTACTAATACTTTTACATACATTAAGCACTTCTAAACATCTAGAAAGACTAGATATTGCCATTTAAGAACTTACTTGTCCACTATGTACACAGCACTGTTAAATAAAATTGCACATGTGTAACAAAGGCTATAATCTGAGGTATCTTCTAAATATTACCATTTTAGCCTGGACCCTTCACTACCTCACTTCCTTCTCTCTACCACCAATCCAAGTACAGGCATGTGTAATGCTTAGCGGTGGCTGAACAAATTCATATCCAAAAGTCATTTATGAAAAAGTTTTGCTATGAATTTCAACACAAAGTATACAAAATGTGCTAGTTTTATTAACTACTTTGTCATACATTGGCAACCTCTTTAATATCTAGAGACTAGATGTTGCAAAAGTAAACGACTCATTTGTCCAATTATATATACTATATACAAAGGAAAACAAAATGCACATCAAAAAAATGATTTTGTCTGAAAATGTCCAAGTATGAACACATGAGCATATTACCTTTTGCAGTTCTTTCCCCTCCCACTTCCTCCAAACCACTGGACAAATATAAATAACAATACTGTTCACAGAGGTGCGTTTTAACAGTTCCATTCCCAAAGGGCAATATTTCCCATGAATTTTAGCAGAAAAGGTTATTTACAAAGTGATATTTTACTACCTCTATATTTAACATACGTCGGGCACTTCTAAACATGTAGATGGACTAGATGTTTCAAATACGGACTCAGTTTGTCCACTATATACACAGCAGTCTTGAATAAACTGCACACATGTAAGTTATAAAACTGCACACATTAAAGTTATAATCTGAAAGTGTCTTTGAAATATGAACATTCTAGCCTAGGAACCACCTTTTCCTTCTCTCCCTTCACCAACCCAACAGGCTAAAATGCTCAGATTTTCAGAAGACAATCTTTCCTAGGAATTTTAACACAAAATGTACAAAATGTATTAGTTTACTAACTATATTTTGTCATACACTTGGCAACCTGTAACATCCAGAAAGACTAGATGTTGAAAATTCAGACTCATCTGTCCATTATATACACTATATACATGGCAAAGTAAAACAAAATGCACAAACATAAAGAACAATGGTTAATTCTGTCTCACTATAAACAAACAGGCAATAGAGATCTTTGCGCTTACTTCTTCCTCCTCCCTTGAACCTGTGCATAAACACAACGTGTACTGTTCAAAGAGGTGGCTTGTCCGTTCCACCCAAAACAAACATATTTGCTATGAATTTTAACAAAAAGATACTTACAAAATGTCTTTTACTATCTCTACTTTTAACATGTATCAGGCACTTCAGAATATCTAGAGAGACTAGATATTAAAAAAATTTTTTTTTAAGTATTTAGCATTGTCAACTATATACACAGTAGTGAGGAATAAAATGCACACACAAAACAATGGTTATAATATGAAAAATGTCTTCTAAATATGAAGTCTAGCACAGAACCTTCTTTTCTTCCTCATCAAGGTCTTCTTCTCCACGTCCTCTAACCCAGAGTACAAACATGGACGTGTGTCGTTCCAGATGTAGCTGCTGGAAGTGGTCAAACTAGCATTTCAAAAAGTCATTTCCAGAAGGTATTTTTATTATTTGAAAAAAAACAAATGGGTGCATGGGAGAAGGGAGAGCTGGACAAGGTTATTTGGGCATGCTCTAACCAGCAGGTTGGGAATTTTGAGGAGCTTCAGGCACTCCATCCCCCTGGCTGCCTACTCAGCTCTGAGGCCCCCCACTGTGACATGCAGCCTCCCTCCTAGCCTGCTGGCACTGGTTCGCAAACCGGAAGTCACTGTGCTGGTGTCAGGCCAGGCAGAGGGAGGCCCTGCCTACAACAGCTAGAGATGCAAAGCACAGAGGCTTACACCTGTGTGCTTGGCCCACTGGCTCTGGCACTGGAGACAGGCCCTGCAGACGGCAATCAGGAAACAGATCTTTCCTCCCCCCAGACACCACCTCCACTCCCCTATGACTGCCAACCTCATTCTAGGGGCTGAGCAGCTCCAGAGACTGAAGCTTCTGGGCACTAGTGGGTACCACACAGAAATATGAAACGTCAAAAGAACATGGTTCAGACCAAAATCTCACAAACCCCAGAAGGAGGGCCAAATGAAACTGAACTCACCAATTTTCCTGAAAGAGAGTTCAAAATAAAACATGCTTATGGAGGTACAGAAAAATATTCAAGAACTCAGGAACGCATTTTAGATGGAGATTCAATCATTAAGAAATTACATACCTGAAATGAAACATGCAATGGAGGGATTTAAAAGCAGCTTAGATGTAGTAGAAGAGATGGAATAGAAATTAGAGAAGAGGAATACAAAGAAGCTGAGGCACAGAGAGAAAAAAGAATCTCAAAGAATGAAAGAATATTGAGAGAACTGTGTGACCAATCCAAAGGGAACAATATTCGCATTATAGGGATACCAGAAGAAGAAGAAGAGAGAAAAAGGGATAGAAAGTGTCTTTGAGGAGGTAATTGCTGAAAACTTCCCCAATCTGGGGAAGGAGATAGTCTCTCAAGCCATGGAGGTGCACAGATCTCCCAACACAAGGGACCCAAGGAAGACAACATCAAGACAAATAATAATTAAAATGGCAAAGATCAAAGATAAGGACAGACTAGTAAAAGCAGCTAGAGACAGAAAAAAGATCACATACAAAGGAAAACCCATCAGGCTACCATCAGACTTCTCAACAGGAACCTTACTGGCCAGAAGAGAGTGGCATGATATATTTAATGCAATGAAGCAGAAGGGTCTTAAACCAAGAATACACTACCCAGCAAGGTTATCATTTAAATTTGAAGGAGGAATTAAACAATTTTCAGATAAGCAAAAGCTGAGAGAATTTACCTCCCCAAAACCACCTCTACAGTGCATTTTGGAGGGCCTCCTATAGAAGGAAGTATTCCTAAGACTAAATAAATGTCACCCAAGGGATAGACAAAGAGTACGGAATATGATTCATAACATACAAAGAATGGAGGACAAAGAAAAAGGAGGAAAAAAAAAAGAACCTTTAGGTTGTGTTTGTAATAGCATACAAGTGAGTTAAAATAGACAGATAGGAAGGGAATTACCCTTGAACCTTTGGTAACCACAAATCTAAAGCCTGCAATGGCAATAAGTACATACCTACTGATAATCACCCTAAATGTAAATGGTCTGAATGCATCAATCAAAAGACTCAGAGTTACTGAATGGATAAAAAAACAAGACCCATCTATATGCTGCCTACAAGAGACTCGCTTCAAACCCAAAGACATACACAAACTGAAAGTAAAGGGATGGAAAAAGATATTTCACGCAACTAATAGTGAGAATAAAGCAGGAGTTGCAATACTTGTATCAGACAAAATAGACTTCAAAACAAAGAAAGTCACAAGAGACAAAGGACATTACATAATGATAAAAGGGTCAGTCCAACAGAGGATATAACTATTATAAATATCTATGCACCAAACACAGGATCACCTACATATGTGAAAAAAGTACTAACAGAATTAAAGGGGAAAGAGAAGGCAATGCATTCATTTTAGGAGACTTCAACATACCACTCACTCCAAAGGACAGATCAACCAGACAGAAAATAAGTAAAGAGGCAGAGGCAGCGAACAACATATTAGAACAGATGGACCTAACGGACATCTACAGAACACTCCATCCAAAAGAATAGCTTACACATTCTTCTCAAGTGCACATGGAACATTTTCAAGAATAGATCATATACTAGGCCACAAAAAGAACCTCAGTAAATTTTAAAAGATTGAAATTGTACCAACCAGCTTCTCAGATCACAAAGGTATGAAACTAGAAATAAATTACACAAAGAAAATGAAAAAGCCCACAAACACATGAAGGCTAACATGCTCCTAAATAATCAATGGATCAATGACCAAATAAAAACAGAGATCAAGCAATATATGGAGACAAATGACAACACTAATTCAACACTGCAAATCTGTGGAACGCTGCAAAGGCTGTGCTAAGAGGGAAATATACTGCAATACAGGCCTACCTCAGGAAAGAAGAACAATCCAAAGTGAACAGTCTAAACTAACAATTAATGAAACTAGAAAAAGAAGAACAAATGAGGCCCAAAGTCAGTAGAAGGAGGGACATAATAAAGAATAAAGCAGAAATAAATGAAACTGAGAAGAATTAAACAATAGAAAGAATCAATGAAAGCAGGAGCTGGTTCTTTGAGAAAATTAACAAAATAGATAAACCTCTAGCCAGACTTATCAAGAAAAAAAGAGTCTATACACCTAAACAGAATCAGAAATGAGAAAGGAAAAATCACGATGGACACCACATAGATACAAAGATTTATGAGAGAATACTATGAAAAATTATATGGTAAAAAACTGGATAACCTAGAAGAAATGGACAACTTTCTAGAAAAATACAACCTTCTAAGGCTGACCTAGGAAGAAACAGAAAATCTGAATAGACCAATTAGCAGCAAAGAAGTTGAATTGGTAATCAAAAAACTACCTAAGAACAAAACCCCTGGACCAGGTGGCTTCACTGCTGAATATCAAACATTTAGTGAAGACCTAATACCCATCCTCCTTAAAGTTTTCCAAAAAGTAGAAGAGGAGGGAATACTCCCAAAGTCATTCTATGAGGCCAACATTACTCTAATACCAAAAACAGGCAAAGACACCACAAAAACAGACCAATATCCCTGATGAACATAGATGCAAAAATACTCAACAAAATATTAGCAAACCAAATTCAAAAATACATCAAAAGATAATCCATCATGACTAAGTAGGATTTATTCCAGGGATGCAAGGATGGTACAACATTGAAAATCCATCAACATCATCCCCACATCAACAAAAAGAAAGACAAAAACCACATGATCATCTCGATAGATGCTGAAAAAGCATTTGACAAAATTCAACATCCATTCATGATAAAAACTTTCAACAAAATGGGTATAGAGGGCAAGTACCTCAACATAATAAAGGCCATATATGACAAACCCACAGCCAACATTATACTTTCCAGCAAGAAGCTGGAAGCTTTTCCTTTAAGATCGGAAATAAGGCAAGGATGCCCACTCTCCCCACTTTTATTCAGCATAGTTCTGGAGGTCCTAGCCATGACAATCAAAGACAACACAAAGAAATAAAAGGAATCCAGATCGGCAAGAAAGAAGTCAAACTGTCCCTGTTTGCAGATGACATGATATTGTACATAAAAAACCCTAAAGAATCCACTCCAAAACTACTAGATCTAATTTCTGAATTCAGCAAAATTGCAGGATACAAAACTAACACAGAAACCTGTTCCATTCCTATACACTAATGATGAACTAGCAGAAAGAGATATCAGGAAAACAATTCCTTTCACAATCGCATCAAAAAGAATATTACACCTTCGAATAAACCTAACCAAGGACGTAAAAGACCTACATCCTGAAAACTACAAGACACTCTTAGAGAAATTGAAGAGGACAGTAATAAATGAAAATTCATCCCATGCTCTTGGCTAGGAAGAATTAATACTGTCAAAATGTCCACCCTGCCTAAAACAATATACAGATTCAGTGCAATCCCTATCAAAATACCAACAGCATTCTTCAATGAACAAGAGTAAATAGTTCTAAAATTCATATGGAACCACAAAAGACCCCAAATAGCCAAAGCAATCCTGAGAGGGAAGAATAAAGCGGGGGAATTACGCTCCCCTACTTCAAGGTCTACTACAAAGCCGCAGTAATCAAGACAATTTGGTACCGCCACAAGAACAGACCCATAGACCAGTGGAACAGAATAGAGAGCCCAGATATAAACCCACACATATATGGTCAATTAATATACGATAAAGGAGTCATGGATATGCAATGGGGAAATGACAGCATCTTCAAAGCTGTTGTTGGCAAAACTGGAGAGCTTATGTAAGGGAATGAAACTGAATCATTGTCTAACCCCATACACAAAAGTAAACTCAAAATGATCAAAGACCTGAATGTAAGTCATGAAACCATAAAACTTTTAGAAATAAATATAGGCAAAAATCTCTTGGACATAAACATGAGCAAATTCTTCATGAATGTATCTCACCGGGCAAGGGGAACAAAAGCAAAAATGAACAGGTGGGACTATATCAAACTAAAAAGCTTCTGAACAGCAAAGGACACCATCAGTAGAACAAAAAGACATCCTACAGTATGGGAGATTATTTCATAAATGACATATCCAATAAGGGGTTGACATCCAAATTATATGAAGAGCTCACGAACCTCAACAAACAAAAAGCAAATAAGCCAATTAAAAAATGGGTAGAGGAGCTGAACAGACACTTCTCCAAAGAAGAAATTCAGATGGCCAACAGGCACATGAAAAGATGCTCCACATTGCTAATCATCAGAGAAATGCAAATTAAAACCACAGTGAGATATCACCTCACACCAATTAGGACGGCCAACATCCAAAAGACTAAGAACAACAAATGTTGGTGAGGATGTGGAGAAAGGGGACCTCTCCTCCACTGCTGGTGGGAATGTAAATTAGTTCAACCATTGTGGAAAGCAGTATGGAGGTCCCTCAAAAAACTAAAAATATATTACTATTTGACCCAGGAATTCCAAAGAAATGGAAACAACCTAAGTGTCCATCAGTAGATGAATGGATAAAAAAGAGGTGGTACATATACACAATGGAATATTATTCAGCCATAAGAAGAAAACAAATCCTACCATTTGCAACAACATGGATGGAGCTAGAGGGTATTATGCTCAGTGAAATAAGCCAGGCAGAGAAAGACAAGCACCAAATGATTTCACTCATCTGTGGAGTATAAGAACAAAGAAAAAACTGAAGGAACAAAACAGCAACACACTCACAGAACCCAAGAGTTGACTAACAGTTACCAAAGGGAAAGGGACTGGGGAGGATAGGTGGGAAGGGAGGGATAAGGGGGAAAACGGGACATTACGATTAGCACACATAATGTAGCGGTGGCGGGGTGGGGGCAAGTAATGATTCTATGCAGAGAAGACAAGTAATGATTCTATAGCATCTTACTATGCTGATGGACAGTGACTATAACAGGCTATGTGGGGGGGACTTGATAATAGGGGGAGTCTAGTAACCATAATGTTCAAGTAATTGTACAATAATGATATTAAAAATTTTTTAAATGTTAAGTAAAAAAACAAAAAAAACAAATAGGCATTTACAAGATGTGTAGTTTTCGAACTCTATCATATGTCGGCAACCTATTTAACACCTAGATGGTCTAGATGTTTAAGTTTTCTTTTGAAAGGTTGGGGGGGAGTTGAGAGCAGCTTTTTCATATTATATACACAGGCCTTCTATAAATGGCCAGTAAATCTTCTCAAAGGACGCTGGGCACTTCCTATTACCAAATGTGCTACGTAAATCTACCATTTTCTCTTTCCATTAACAAGGTCTGGTAGAACGCGGGCCAACCGCCCGATGTCCTGGGTAACCGTTCCACCGGTCTTTGATCGGGGCCTCCGCTCACCTTCCAGGCCCGTTAAGGCCTTTGTTCGTCGTTGTCCGGACAAGGTGAGGTCTCGTCCAGTTGGGACGGATCAGTCACCCAGTTCCCGGATCTGCGCGTCTCCAAGGCCCAAGGCCGGTGGAGCCTGCGTCCACGTAGACCGGCCTCTGAGGGCCCTCAAAGGCTCTAACGGCCCTCCGCGGCATTCGAATGGCCGCCATTCTTGCCCTGCCATGCCCAACGTCCCAAGGGGCCGCATCCTCGGTGCCTTGGCAGGGGCATTGCCCAAGCCCCGCGGGGTTGCGCTAGGAGACGGGGCAGTCGGACTGGGTCCAGGCTCAGAGTGGCCGCTGCCATGAGGTCGCGCAGTTTGGTGGGGGTGAGGATGTGGGGAAGGGGCTGGAGGGAGAGGTTTGCTGCTGCGGGAAGGCCTGGGCTCGGCCAGAGGGCAGCCCCGGCCAGGGTTCTAGGTCTCTGCAGGACAGATCCCGCGACTTGTCCCCGGTCCCCCCAGCTCACCTAACGGTGTGAGGCCGGAGGGCCTAGAGGGACCCGGGGCATAGAGTCGACCTTTGCTTCTCACCGCGCTCTCTGCCGCAACTATCACATATTAATAACATATTTTATCCTGCAAGATTAGAGCCAACAATCTGACTGAAACCTATTGACCTGAACTGTGTCAGAAACTAAGCTCACTGATTTCGTAAACTTGATTGTCTTTTCTCTTCAGGCCCCTTTCAGTTCTTCGTAGATCTGAGTGGGAGCTTAGAACCCCTGTGGGCAGAATCAGGGGAAATGGAGAGGGAAGAAGTGGTGTGATAACTGACTGCTGGCCTTATTACCAGTAAAATCTCTACAATTACATGAGTATAATGACAAACTGAACCCCTGATTGAAACTTTATAAGTAAAATGACTTCATAACTATGACCTCTTTTATAGACATAATGACTTCATTCTAAGTATAATAGCATTCTATATTACCTAAGACAATCTGTCAGGATGTCCATAAATCACCTAAATGCTTTGACCTAAGGTGTTATGTATTAGGTTGAACCGTGAAAAACTGCAGATATTCATGTTTTTGTCCTACAAATCTGACAATTTTATGTGGCTTGACCTAAAAATGATATCATTAGTTTGATTTACCACCCATGGAAGGGGTCAGCAGCCTTAGTCATGCCTCTCAGAAAGGCATTTAATCAGCAGCACCTGACTCAAGAGTTCTGTTTTAGACATGTTGGGTTGGAGGTACCATCCAATATCCAAGCGGAGATGTTCAGGAGGCCATTGGGTATGGGCTCTGGAGCTTAAGAGGAAGATTTGGGTTGGAGAACAAGTTCTAGAGTAATCAGCCCAGATTTGGTAATTGGAGGAGTGGGATTAGATGAGTGTTCTCAGAGAGAGACTTCACATGACCCTGTTGGAAATCAAGGTGAAAAAAACAACTAATTGTCTCTTTATAAACAAATCAATTTGGCAACATAGTAAATTTGGTGAGTGGCTAAGGTCTTCTTTGAAATGTTCTTATGTTTTTAACTTTCAAAAAACCTGATTACTCAGGTGACCAAATGGTCCATGTGATAATTTGCATATATATACGTTATTCTAGGAAGGCATTGAGTTAATTGTGGCTGTGGCAGAGACTGATAGGAGCCCCTGCAATGTATTTCTTCTTCCTTTCTCTTTACAGCCCTGATGTTTAGGTTGGCACATTGGTGACCAGATTACTAATTCTTTTATTTTATTTTATTTATTTATTTATTTTTTTGTTGTTGTTGGTTTGAGTTATTTATTTTTTCAATCTCTTCCAATCTTAACATTCATAATCATCTACTTGAGTTATTTTATACAAAAAATACAATATTTAGATTGGATATTCTACATGCAAAATCATGCTATAAATATAGAACAATTGGACAGTAATAGAGTCTGAATTTCCTTTCCTTTAAAGTAATGATTAAGTTCCAACTATTAGATAGAAAACAACTTTCAAGTATAAAAGTATAATTTTTTGCCATGACCATGTACCAGAGAAATGTACTTTAAGTATGTTATTGTTTACTACCACTTGCCATTTTATTTTATTTTATTTTTTTTAATATAATTTATTTTATTATCATTAATTTACAATTACATGTGCAATATTACGTTTATTAAACTACCCCTTCATCAGGTCCCCCCCACCAACCCCATTACAGTCACTGTCCATCAGCGTAGTGAGATGCTATAGAATCACTACTTGTCTTCTCTGAGTTGTACTGCCCTCCCCGTGCCCCCCCAACATTACATCTGCTAATCGTAATGCCCCTTTTTCCCTCTTATCCCTCCCTTCCCGCCCATTTTCCCCAGTCCCTTTCCCTTTGGTAACTATTAGTCCGTTCTTGGGTTCTGTGAGTCTGCTGCTGTTTTGTTCCTTCAGTTTTTTTCTTTGTTCTTATACTCCACATATGAGTGAAATCATTTGATACTTGTCTTTTTCGGCTTGGCTTATTTCACTGAGCATAATACCCTCTAGCTCCATCCATGTTGTTGCAAATGGTAGGATTTGTTTTCTTCTTATGGCTGAATAATATTCCATTGTGTATATGTACCACATCTTCTTTATCCATTCATCTACTGATGGACACTTAGGTTGCTTCCATTTCTTGGCTATTGTACATAGTGCTGCAATAAACATAGGGGTGCATCTGTCCTTTTCAAATTGGGCTGCTGCATTCTTAGGGTAAATTCCTAGGAGTGGAATTCCTGGGTCAAATGGTATTTCTATTTTGAGTCTTTTGAGGAACCTCCATACTGCTTTCCACAATGGTTGAACTAATTTGCAGTCCCACCAGCAGTGTAGGAGGGTTCCCTTTTCTCCACATCCTCGCCAACATTTGTTGTTGTTTGTGTTTTGGATGTTGGCCATCCTCACTGGTGTGAGGTGATATCTCATTGTGGTTTTAATCTGCATTTCTCTGATGATTAGCGATGTGGAGCATCTTTTCATGTGCCTGTTGGCCATCTGAATTTCTTCTTTGGAGAAGTGTCTATTCATGTCCTCTGCCCATTTCTTAATTGGATTATTTGCTTTCTGTTTGTTAAGGTGCATGAGTTCTTTATATATTTTGGATGTCAACCCTTTATCAGATACGTTTTTTATGAATATATTCTCCCATACTGTAGGATGTCTTTTTGTTCTACTGATGGTGTCCTTTGCTGTACAGAAGCTTTTCAGCTTGATATAGTCCCACTTGTTCATTTTTGCTTTTGTTTCCCTTGCCCGGGGAGATATGTTCATGAAGAAGTTGCTCATGTTTATGTCCAAGAGATTTTTGCCTATGTTTTTTTCTAAGAGTTTTATGGTTTCATGACTTACATTCAGGTCTTTGATCCACCTTGAGTTTACCTTTGTGTATGGGGCTAGACAGTAGTCCAGTTTCATTCTCTTACATGTAGCTGTCCAGTTTTTCCAACACCAGCTGCTGAAGAGGCTGTCATCTCCCATTGTATATCCAAGGCACTTTTATCAAATATTAATTGACTGTATATGTTTGGGTTAATGTTTGGATTTTCTATTCTGTTCCACTGGTCTGTGGGTCTGTTTTTGTGCCAATACCAAATTGTCTTGATTACTGTGGCTTTGTAGTAGAGCTTGAAGTCAGGGAGTGTAATTCCCCCTGTTTTATTCCTCCTTCTCAGGATTGCTTTGGCTATTCGGGGTCTTTTGTGGTTCCATATGAATTTTAGAATTATTTGTTCCAGTTCATTGAAGAAAGCTGTTGGTAGTTTGATAGGGATTGCATTGAATCTGTAGATTGCTTTAGGTAGTGACCAAATTACTAATTCAAACTCATTATTTATTAAATTCTATTCAGCTTTTCCATTTCTTCTTGAGCCATTTTCAGTAGTCTGTGCCTTTCTAGGAATTTGGCTGTTTCATGTAGATTTTCTAATTTGTTGACGTACGATTGTTCATAATTCATAGTATTCCTAATCCTTTTTATTTATGTAAGGTTTGTCATAATGTCCTATCTTATTCCTGATTTTAGTAATTTGAGTCTTCTCTTTTTTTCTTAGTCTTGCTAAAGATTTGTCAATTTTGTTGATCTTTTCAAAGAACCAACTTTCAGTTTTGGTGATTTTCTCTATTATTTTTCTAAACTGTATTTTAATTATTTCTGCATGAATATTATTTCCTTCTTCCTGTTTGCTTTGAGTTTAATTTGCTCTTTTTTTTCTCCAGGTTTCATAAAATGGAAGATTATGCAATAGATTTTACATCTTTCCTTTTATAAAATGTAGGCATTTATAGTTATAAATTTCCCTTTCAGCACTGCTTTATCTGAATCCCATAGCTTTGGAATACTGTGTTTTCATTTTTATTCATCTTAAAGCATTTTCTAATTTCACTAGTGATTTCTTCTTTGACCTTTTATTTATGAGTGTATTGTTTAATTTTCACATATTTGTGAATTCCCCCAAATTCCTTGTTATTGAATTTAATTTCTTTCCATTTTAGTTGGAGAAGATTCTGTGTATGATTTCAGTTCTTTAAAATTTATCAGGACATGTTTTATGGCCTAATATGTTCTAGAGAATAATCCATGTGCACTTGAGAAGATGTGTTTTCTGTTGTTGGATGGCGTATTTTATAGATGTCTAGTAGGCCTGGTTGGTTTATACTATTGTTTTAGTCTTCTGGTTTTTTTTCCTGACCTTGTTTTCCATTTTCTTGTTGATCTTCTGTCTAGTTGTTTTACCCATTATTAAAAGTGAAGTGTTGAAGTCTCCAAATATTATTGTTGAATTCTCTATTTTCCCCTTCAATTCTGTTAATTTTCATTTCATTTATTTTGTGGCTCTTTTGTAAAGTGAATATATGTTTATATTTGCTATGCCTTCTTGAGGGATTGAAACTTTAATCATTAGAAAATGCCCTTGTCTGTAGTGGTGACCAAAGGGATGGGGGAGGGTGAGTGGGAAGGGAGAAGGGGATTAAGGGGCACTATAATTCACAATCACAATATAGGTAGGTCACGGAGAAGGCAGTATAGCACGGAGAAGACAAGTAATGACTCTGTAGCATCTTACTATGCTGATAGACAGTGAGTGCAGTGGGGTGGGGAAGACTTGATAAGGGTGAATGTTGAAACCTCAATATTGTGCATGTGAAACCTTCATAAGATTGTGTCAATGATACTTTAATAAAAAAATGAATAAAAATGTCTGTCTCTAGTAACAATTTTTGTCTTAAAGTCCATTTTGTCTGTTATTAGTTTAGCCATTCCACTCTCTTTTGGTTACTCTTTGTTTGGTGTATCTTTTCCCATCCTTTTGCTTTCAACTTATTTATGTCTTTGAATCTAAAGTGTCTCTCTTGTAGACATAGTTGGATCATGTTCGGTTTTGTTTTATTTTAATCTGTTCTGCCAATCTCTGTCTTTGACTGGAGCGTTTAATGAGTTACTAATAAGAGAATTTATGTCTGCCATTTTGCTATTTGTCCTCTCTGTGTCTTACATATCTTTTTTTTGTTCATCTATTCCTCCATTATTGCTTTCTTTTGTGTTTAGTGTTAAGTGTGCCATATTTATTCTCTTGTAATTTTTTTAGTATATGTTTTTGGATTATTTCATTAGTGGTTGCTTTGGAGACTACATTAACATCTAAATTTATAATTTAGTTTTTACTAATACTGTCTTCATTTCAATAGTATACACTTTTCTCCTATATATGTCCATTCCCTCCCTCCTCCTTTGTACTATTATTGACATGCATATACATCTTTATATGCCCATTGACACAGATTTATAAGTATTGTTTTATGCAGTTATCTTTTAAATCAGATGGGAAAAAAAAGTTTCAAACAAAAGTTACATTTATACTATCTTTTATATTTACCTCTGTAGTTACCTTTACCAGTGATCTTTATTTCTTCATGTGAGAAGAGGGAGTGTGAGTAGGGAAATTAAAATGACACAAAGTTCATTGTTCTTACCATGATTCAGCCACTTTTCTTCAATAAATCCTTCTTAGATTATTGTAAGCCTGTGATTTATATCTAGCATTCTGAAAAATATTTTGACAATTTTTGTCTGTGTTCTCATTACTTTATGGAGGAGTGGATTTCCAAAGATCCTTTTTTTGCCATTCCCACTGAAATCACTTCAGTGCCTCAGTAAAAGTTCTATATTCTCCATATTTTCTGGCAGCTATGTGTGTGTCTGTGTGACTAGGTTTTGGCCAATGAGTTATAAGATGTTTGTCTGGCAGCTTCTGGGGAAACCACCCTTAAAAGACAGTTGTCATGTGCCCTTTGCTCCCTTTTTTATTCCTTCCTCCAATTTGCTACATGGAATGTGAATGTAAGGGCTGGAGCTCTGGCAGTTAACTTGGATCATGAGAATGAGGGCCACACCCCAAGAATGGTGAAGTGGAGAGCTATAAATAGATGGGTTGCAATGACTTTGGAGTCACCATACAAGCATTAACAGCCATCTCAGATATCTTATAATTAGAGAAATGTTACTAATTATTAGAAATATTAGAGAAATACTTTTGTTTTATTTTCTTATTTTTAATACCCTCCCCCAAGAATTGCATCTGAAATTAATTATTACTCATGCAGTATTTATCACTGGATTGTAGGAGTATTAGTGGCTTTTAACTTAAAAATTTTTTTTATATTATCTGCTTTTCCATAGTTAGCATTTATTACTTTTTTAGTCAGAAAAAAAAATATTTACAGGTAAATAAGTGTACAGTAACATTAATGTATATATTAAAATGTACACATATATTTAATATAGAAATACATATTTCAACATAAAATATATGTGTCATATTTCTATGTATATTTCCATATATTCATACAAACATACATACATACGTTTCATCATTTTATGTTTTGGAGGGCTAAGAACTATCTTCTATTACGTGGTCAAATATCAGATGCATGCATTTCCAAAATCACAACTAATCTATCAAGCAAATGAAGAATTAAAATCCCAAAACTTTGTTTCAATTACTCTGGTTAGTGGAGGTAAAGAGGAGTTAGAGCCAGGGATAGAGACTGCAATGTGTGGGAGATGGGGGTGGATGGAGATTGGAGACTGGGGAAAGATATGCTAGTAAAATAAGGAGCATTGATATACAACAGCAAAGCAAGATCTGAAACACCTCCTACACCTTCCTTTTTTTGGAGGGAGAAAACCCACAAAGATCCAGGGACTATCATGTCACTTCAGTGTTCATATAATCTTTACCATAGTGTTTGTCCTGTCTTCTCTGACTACTACATAATTACCACCAGGTAAACCAGTTCTCCACCCAGAACCATTATGGAGAAGGCAGCCTGGCATTACCTCAGAGAAGGAAAATTATATGATTTAAGCTAGATGATTGCCACACTTTGCTCTGGGTAAAATATAAGAGAATATGGCTTAGATGCGATTAGAAACAAAAGATCAGAATAAGCACTTCTTTAATCTTTTATGAGAGGAAGAATTTTGAGCCTCTCTCTGGAACTTTCTATTTTGTAACAGAATGGTGAGTCTTCCAAGTTTTCTTTTCCTAGTATTTTGCTTTTATCAGCTATAGATATATACATTTTAAAAACGATATATTAAAAAGTTCAGAAGCACTTCTCCTCGCCCTCCAGTCCTACTCTCTAGAAGCAACTGCACTCAATACTTTTGTTTATTCTCTTATTGGTTGCATATTTTTAAATATTATGCTTATTACATTTATATTTGATTTACCAAATCTAGACATTGTTTAAAGCTTTCTAAATCAATCAGTTTCAGGTCAGAAAAATAAAACCCTTTTCGAAGTATTTAGTAGAGAAAATTTGATACATCTTTAATGGGGTTGGAGCTATAGTTCCCAATTAAGGGTGATTTTTGCCCCCCAAGGGAACATTTGGCAATGTACTGACAATGTCTGGAGATATTTTGCTGTCACAGTTGGGTGGAGGCTACAGGTAAAGTCTATCCAGGGATGCTGCTAATCACCTTGTAATACATAGGACAACCCATACAACAAAGAATCATCCAGCCTAAAACATCAATAGTGCTGAGGTTGAGAAACCTTGGATTAGAAGACCTGGAAGGATAACCAGAGGAAGGGGAGGCGACCCTAAGATCAATAGCTGCAGGAAGCTCCTATCACCTCCAGAGCCAGGGGGGTCAGTGGGAGAAAGCAGTATTAACAGAGACCGTCAAAGGAAGCAACAACTCAGGTAGGATGGCTCGGCAGGAGTGGTGAATGTTCAGAGGAAGATGAAGCCATAGAGGAGAAGCAGCTACTACCAGGGATGTTGCCCAAGGCAGAGAGAACGGGAAGGAGAAATATCCTGGTTTCTTCTTGACTCCCATCTCCCAATCTCCCGGCACTTCTATTGGCTGAAGCCGGTCATCCAGGTCTGTGAAGCACAGTTTACAGGAGTAGCTCTGTGCAATAGGGGCCCAAGAGGGAAAAGGGAAAGAATGAATTTGAGAGCAAATAGGCAAATACCCAGCATGCCTTCCATTATGGAAGATACAGATCAAACTCTAAAGGCCACTTCCCTTTCTTTCTATCTCACAAATTTTATTTAAATGTATATTATATTTAGATTATTAGGAATGTAGAAATGTTACTTACTCCTGTTATTAATGTTAATCATAATGTAATGAATAATGTTAATTCTTGTTTTAACTGTTGTTACTCAGTTATATTTTCTCTCTTGTATAACTTTTCTTGGAGCTACCAATAGCCTCTTTTTTGTTTACTTAGTTTTCTTTGCATAGATTACTAATTATTACCAAATTTCCTATTAGGTTTATAACTTCTTTAATAATGTTTTTTTCAAGAAATGCATCAGAAGATCATTTACTTTCTGTTTTTTTTTTCAGTGATTGCCTTCCTGTAATCTTTTCTGCTTTAGACTCTGTCCTATGGATATGTTTCCATATCTTTCTTTTAAAGAAATTTTACCTCTTCTTACTCTATTAATTACATTATTTTCCCCAATGAGACAGCCACACAATAAATAATTCCTATCACCCGATTTGTCCCAGAACTAGTGGTAGTCCCAAGATGTTTATGCCAGTCTACAGATGGGAAGTCCTGGACACAGTAAATCATGTCCGAGTACCTTGCCCTCATCACTGTGTTTGGGCACTGTTAATGCCCTGCCCCCTGTACTGTGCTGGTGCCTGCATCCCAGTTATTGTGTTACTGCTAATGGCTCAAGCTTATACCTTTCTCTGGACAACTGTCCTTGGCCAGTGGAAGCCACCTTACCAGGAAACACCTGGGAGGCTGTATTTCTGCTCAGGGGTTTGTGTAGCCTGTGTCTGAGTGACATGGGGATACAAAAGCTGAACCCCCTGGCCTCACAGGGGACAACTCTGGTGCCATTCACACTCCAGAGCTCCCCGTTGGGTCAGGCTGAAATTCGACCTCACCTGGAAACCTCATCTGTATTTTGCCTCTTTCCCTGCTCTGTACTGCTTCCCTTACCTCCTTACAAGTTTCTCCTGAAAGCACAACTCCAGTGTGTCTCTTATGAGAATCTGTACCTCAGCCTCTGCTTCTGGGAGCCCAGCCCAAGACAATGGTGAACATTAGACCTTTTTTGGCTTCCCAGCATTCATTTTCCCTTCCTAATAGCACCAGAGTTTCTTTTTGGGAAATGGCCCCCCACCCCACCCCACCCCACTGTGAACAGTCTTGATATGACTATAAGTCTAGGGACCTGACCTTTCATCATGGAAGACAAAAGGGTCTACGGAGGTTCCCTCCATTTGAGCCTTCCTCTGACTGCCTATAGCAGGCTCTGGCATGTGACCTAAAACTTAGCCAATTTGACAATGAGTAATACAGAATGGCTTGCTGAAGTTCATTTATCTCATCACAGCTCCTGCTGGCCTGTTTCTTTCTCTCCACCTTTCTGTGGTTCCCGCCTCTTTGCTTCCAAAGCCTTGGCTCTTGCTCATTTACAAGCTACTTGGCTAGCCTTTTGTGAGTGTTCCAAATCCTTGCAATAATTTCTCTTTTGTGTAAGGTCTTTCATTCAGGTTCTTTGCTTATAACCAAAAGAATCATAAGTGATGCAGTCATCTTACTTTTTTGTCTAAGTGCAGAGTGAAAAAAGATCTCGGACAAGATCACTAATTCAGAAGGGCGAAGATGCAGGGCTTCGGAGCTTTGTGAGTAAAGCCTACCTGGGCAGCTCTCCCTACTTCACTGAAGAGATAGGACTTAACAAAGCATCTCTTAACTGCGTAAATTATGCTTTGATCTTATGTGAGCTGCTGAATTAGTTTCTTCTCTTAGAAAGCCAGTATCTGGCTTTCAGCCTCAAAATGTACATCTCAACCTGAAATCTCCTCTCAGTTGGCATTTTTCCTTTTCATATAGGTTGCATTTTTTCCCATTTCTTTCTTTATATGTTCACGCAACAAGCCTGAATATAGAGCAGTTCAACTGCATGAAGACAGCTGTACTTCCTGATAAAAATATCTTCTGGAGGAAGAGAGTTTTTCTTATGAGTGGAATTTTCCCCCCAGAATTGTTCAGTTTTGGGATTGTAGGGAAGGAAATGAGCTCAACAGAAAAACCAAAATAGACATACATGATTCCAAAGGAATCTAAAGACAACCCTCTGGTCTGAGTTACCAGTCAACTGTCTTTCCAAAGATGTTGTCATTCTGATTTTATAGAATAATCAGATGCCTGAATTTCTGACTCAAGAGATCTTGGGATGATAGTGAATTCATCTTTTATGATTTTTAAAAATGATTTTTTAAAAGTATAAGTAGAAAGCTCTCTCTTGCTTGGCACACATGTTTCACTGCTTTTTTTCTTTTCACATTTCTTTGTTGTGTGTCTTTAAAGTAAATATGTTTTCATCTGTTCGGGATGTTTTTGTTGGGTCCTGCAGAGAGTGGGGATGGATGAAAGACCACTCTAGATGTTGATTTTCAACTGCTTAAAATTCTGTTGTTATGGTTTTAAGATGTTTTATCCATAGGATAAAGGAACAAAAGAAAAAGTTGCATATAAACATCACCTAAAATAACAGTCATGGGAAACTCAGCCTTGTGCCCAGAAACAAGGTCACTGCACATAGGTGACTATTATTGGAGAAAGAGCTGGACAGAGAAAACAGGCACACACATAAGAAGAATATTTTCATCAATATTTGAAAGAAAAAATATCATTGCAATAACAGTTGTCCGTTCAGGTACTTGGGTATAAAATCTCAGAATAGAGTTTTAGGAAAATTTTCATGCTCATTTTTTTTTTGTCTTTACCATGATCTGTTACTTTTTATTCATTTGCTCATCAGTGAAAGCCTAAATTGTGCAAGGGCCTCCGCTGGTAGACAAGCATTTACTCCAGTGGAAGAGTCCACAGTCCCAGCCTTCAAGGCATCTAGAGATGGAGACAGACAAGTCAACAACTTGACCATCTGTGCCATTATAGTGGCCCACTACCTAAGGCTTTCTGAAGTTATTTAACATTTTATTTATAGTGTTAGCATGTTATATTTAATCAGTCAAGATTCTTGGCTTCAAACAGTGGAACTAAATAGAAAAGGTATGTAGGACAAGGATGTGGGGGACTCAAGTCTCTGTGACCAGTCATGGAAAGGGTGTAGCCTAAGGGGTTCCAGGGAATGTGCATAGGGAACCTTGGGAGAAGCCACCCTCCAGAAGAATATAGTCAGCAAGCTGCTGCTGCCTGCAAGGGATGCCCCTCCAAATCATCTCCACCTCCAGGTGTCACTTCAAATTCCAAACTCTAGGAGAGAGCACCCAGCTGATCCAGAATATTTAGGCCCTCTGCCTGTGTTGGGGTTGGTCTGGGGGCACATGAGCCCTTTGGTCCACTAGCTGCCACTACTTTCCACCAAGATCATACCTGTGGGGGATTCTCCCAAATAGAGATCAGTTACTAGGAAAGTAAGACTAGATTTAAAGTTAAAAAGCCAACCAGCCATTACATATGTTATTTACCTTTGAATCTCAAAACCTAGGCATTATCTAGACACAATGAAGATGGTCCTTAATGTTATTAGAGGACAGATTATCTCTGGGAGGTTGGAGGTGAAGTCATCTACCTCAAACCTTTTATTTTATTACAATTAGTTAAGGACACACTGATGCCTTAGATGACTGTGACTTTCCACCATCATCCAGCTAGTTCTTCTGGTTCTCAGATCTTCAGGCTCGACTGGAACCACACCACACTCTTCTCTGGGTCTCCAGCTTACAGACAGCAGATCACGGACTTCACAGCTCCCATAATCACGTGAACAAATTCCTTATGATTAATTTCTAATGTAAGAGATCAAAATTTATATATGTATATAATGTGTGTGTGTATGTATGTGTACATGTATCTCCTGTTTCTCTGGAGAACCCTGACTCACACAGCATCCTTGCCTGGCTTGCTCTCCTCCCCTGACTTGTTTTGTTCACTTTCTTAAAGGCCTTCCCTGGGAACATTTGTTTAATAAATGAATCACTTCCACATGAATACACATCTCAGAGTCTGCTCTAGGACACCTGACCTTCTAGGAAAATTTCCCAAAGCCTCGCCCCCCCCCCATCTCCAAGACCACCCCTGCCCTTTTAGGGGATGTTCCTACCTCACAGTGACCTAGTAACTACAGAGTTATTGCTCAGACCGGTGGTCCACGGGGTCTCCTGGGCCACAGCCAGCATTTGCTCTGAATAGTCAGTGCCTGGGCAGTTGTTAAACGTCTTGAATATCTTGAACACAGTCATTTTCTCTTCATTTAGGCAAAATTCCTAAACTGCCATTGCTACCATTTCTAGCTTAAGAAATCAATATTGAGCAGTGGGAGGGGTAGAATATAGAGTAGTTAAGAAAGGAAATAAATGGAGGAAGGCTGAATAGTGACTTGGGGAAATCAGAGCTGGTGTGTGCCCTGAACCTATTTAAGTGTTAGGGCTATATAACACAGTAACTAACTAGAATGTCTGCTTCATTCACAAAATCTCCTAGTTTCTGGGAATACTCATATAGGGGCAGATCTCCTTAGTCATATTTGAGCTACGTGAGCCTACCATTCTGGCCATGGTTCATAGCCCCTCATCCAAGCTAGGCGGGTCAGGTTCTTTTCCCAGAAACGTGCAACTTGAACTGAGGGATGCAGTGTTGGGACTTGTTGGGGCTGAGTCACTATAATGTCATCATCACCCTCAGGGGAAGGTCCATGAACATCTGGTCCTGCCCTACCCAGGGCTTGGATGCTTAATTCTTCCAGTAGTAACTTTCCAATAAATTCTGTTTTGCTTATATAGGGGCCAAGGGCAGGCCACCCCAAGATGTGCCACTGTGACATGTAAGCTGAAAACAATCAAGGCCCAGGGCTCAGAAAGACACTTTGACCTCCCACCACCACACACACACACACACGTGCACACACACACATGCACACACACACACACACACACTGTGTAAAAAGAATTTAGATGGAGGACCTGTTCCAGGAGGAGAGTCATCACCATATGTAACTACATTATAATATGAACTAGGTGTGGTAGACAGGGAGGAGGTGGCTAATCTGTTAAAATTTCTCTCTGTACCCCATTGTTTCTGTGTGGCCCAGCGAACATTTGTTTACCAAACATTTACTCTTTCATATTCCCTTTTTCCTTCTGCTTCCCTTTTCCCTTGAGGTCCCCAACCCTCACCCCTTGTCCTTAGTTTGGCATGGCATACAGACTTCACTGTCCCCTGGCTGTCTTTGGAATCTATGTGTATGGATTCCCTGTATGTACATATAACTGTTTTTTTTTTCCTCCTGTTAATCTGTCTCATGTCAGTTTGATTCTTAAACCAGAGAGAACCTCAAGGGGTAGAGGGAATTTCTTCCTCCTCAGCACTTATGTTGTCTAGAGCAGCTTTCTGTTTCTTATAACCAGAAGACTCTTAACTAATATCCTATATGAACATCTGGACTGAGTACCACTTTGTCTTGTTCACAGCCTCCAGCACCTGGCATGGTGATTGGCATGCAGTACATACTAATATGTGTATGTATAAATATAAAGGCTTGAAAATGGGGACATTTCATCAGCATTGCTTGAGTCTGTGTGGTCTCTGGAAGAAAACCAAATTTAAACACCTCTAGCTTTTGTTCATATTTTTATTTCATGAAAGCTTCCTCCCAACTAATTAGCCTATTTTGTGGCCTATCTTTCTTTCTCAAATGCAAAATATTTGATATACTAATTATTTTAAATAGCTTTAAGGTAAAAAATCTTAACTGAACTTAGGAGTTCTCTGAAATGAGTATAAGATTGGTTAAAACACATTCACAGTTAGTAAAGTAAACCATTTGGCCACCAGCTCTGATTTCCCCAGGTCAGTATTCAGCCTTCCTCCATTTATTTCCTTTCTTAACAACTCTATGTTCTGCAGCTTCCACTGCTCAATTTTGATCTCTTAAGTTAGAAATTGTAGCAATGGCAGTTTGGGAATTTTGCCTAAATGAAGAGAAAATTACTGTGCTCAAGATATATTCTTTTCTACACTGCTAAAAACTAGTCCTACAGGTAAGGAGAAATAAATTTTGGGATGTAAATTAATGAATTAACTATACATGCTGTTGCTATAACTCTTCCCAAGTGTCTTGACAGAGAAAGCTAGAAATTTCTCCTACAGAAATCAGGTTGCTGCCCTCACCATAGAAAACTGGGCCAGCAGACAGGTGTTCTCCGGCACAAAACAACTGGTTTTGCTGGTGGTGGCTTCTGCTGAATCATCAGTAAAAGTCAGACAACACAAGGGTGTAAACGGCCACAGTCAAAATGGGCAGGAACCCAGGGGGAGCAAGCTGAGTAGTTCTAACCTCCTGCTTGTCAGCAGAGCAGGCTGTGGTTATTTTGAAGTAATTTTAATGTTCAAGCAAACAGAATGAGTCCTTTAAGGGATTTACAGGTATTGCTGCTTAATTAGGAAGTAGGAAAGCCAGAGGCTTTGGAATGGAGCCCAGGGATCCAAAGAAAATGCTTTTGTGTGTGAGTGAAGAAAATAGACTTGAATCTATAAGAACTGTGAAATGTTTTCATTTTCTGCCATTTGAGAAGGACCTGTGATAAAGGTATCACGTGAGTAATAGAAAAGTCTATGAAAGACACCTTAACATCTGAGGGTGTAGCAGCTAGTGAGAAAGCTAGACATCTCTTCATGATTCCAAAGCATTACCTCATTTTGCCCCTGGGGGACTCAGGAGTACTTGTCAAAGCAGAGAAGCCAGGTGAACACAGGGAACACACCCATTAACACTGCTGTTTATTAACTTTGGACCTGTGAGAACAAAACCGAGTCCTCACTTAGATATGCAAAGGCTGAAGACAGCGAGCTCCTGCTTAGGCCCCTGATTCTGTCCTTGCAAGAGTGAGATGTGGCACCAATAACGGAGGGCCTAAATGTGTCAGGTACTTTGCTAGGCCATCGTATATGCTGTGTCACAAAATCTCTTGGACAATTCAGTGAGGCAGGTATTACTTCCACCCCCTTTTTCACAAAGGAGGAAACTGAGCCTCAGAGAGATTAGAGAACTTCCCCAGGACCACCCTTTGGGTGCAAAGATTAGAACAGAGCTCTGTTTGTCCCAAAAGCCTAGGCTCTTTGCTGCAAGGAAATGCCTGGAAAAACTGAGAGCTGTTTGCTGCTCTTCAGAGCTGCAGAAAGATGACCACATGGTCTCTCTCTCACCGTCCTTGCTACTTAGCAGCATTTGTCGCTAAGTGTGGTCCCCAGACCAGCAGCCTCAGCGTCTCACACATGCAGAAACTCAGGCTCCACCCAAGACCTACTGAGCCAGAATCTACCCTCCAAAGTAGGAGGAAAACAGATTATCTTCCTAACTGGTACATTTATTATAGGCCTTTAATAAAATGCTGTGGCACAGCTCTGAGAAAGTTTCAGCAAATCTTTGACTTTTACAGTCAGCTCCTTCTACTGAAAAGGGGGTGTCACTCCTACTGACTCCTTGCCAGAACACAAATCCTTCAAATAAGCCAGAGGAGGAAGCAAAGGAAGCATTTCAAAAGGTTTGCCGATAATACTGTGAGCAGCTGCATTGACTGGCTCCTGGGCAGTACAAGGAAATGCTAACTATCAACACCTAAGAAGATTAGTGGAGATTGACAAGAGGATTCTCCTTGGGTTAAAGGTCATTTGCTCACAAATCTCTTCAAGTCTCAAACAGTCCTTGCTTGGGGAGCTTCACAGTGGTATAACAAGGAAGGGCCCTGTTCTAGTGGCCCCCTGTGGGGCCTTAGCTTTGTTTCTCCAGCTTAGCTGGCGACCAGTCATGAGGACTAGGCTGAAAGGGATTTCTCTTCTAGAGAGGAAGGTGGATGACCATGGGGAGGGCTTCTTGAGGCTGTTTTTGGATAGAACAAGGGGTTAACGAGGCAGAGCAAATAAGTCAATAAAAGAGATAAAGAAAGAGTAAACTTAAAGCCAGGAGGTTGGGAGATAGAAGAAAGTAATTCAAGATAGAAGAGAAAGAGAAAAGAAATTCTTCACTCCTGAAACCATACAATATCTATTTTTTCACTGGGTCACCATTTTTGAGATTTAAATACCACTGGCTCCAACTTCTGGTTCCCTGGAGTCTAAAGTCCTCCCAAAGATGCCTGCAGGTTTCCAGGAGCCTCTTTTCTCAGGGTTACATCAGGTTTGCAGTTTGCACATCTTTCTAATGCCTGAGTGCCTTCTATGGAGCCCTGCACAGTGACAATGCCCAGCACAGCACATGCTTGTCTTATTCAGTGTATGGAGGGTTCTGCCCAGGAGGAATTATATTCTAATTATTTTACAGATGAGGAAGGAAATGATGGCTCAGAGAAGTTAAGAAATTAGGCAATACAACTAACAAGCCAAGGAGGCAGGTTTTGAATTTATATCCATCTGACCTGGTGGTAAGGTTTCACTGGTGGCCCCCAACAACCCATGCCTCCTGGTGTTCGTGCCCTTTGAATCTGGGCTGGGCCTGGGACTTGCTTAGCCAACAGAGTGCAGGCGGAGTTCCAGGCTCAAGCTCCTGCAAGCCCTGAGCTGCCATACAAGACTGACTATCCTGCTGCAGAGACCATGTGGAGAGTAGCAAGCTCTGATACCACATGGAGGAGAAGCCAGGCACCCAGCCACCAGCATAAGCTGAAGCTGCAGACACAGGATCCCAATTTAACAGTCCCCTTTGGCCCCCGGCCTTGCCAGTGAATCTAGTTGAGGCATCAGATGTGATGGACATTACGCCCCGTCAGATATCATGGGGAGCACAGGCGAGGGTACCATGCCTTGTTGAAATTCCTGACCCATAGAATTGTGAAAAATGATAAAAATGGTGGTTGTTGTTTTAAGTCACTAAGTTTTTTTTTAATATAATTTATTTTATTATCATTAATTTACAATTACATGTGCAACATTATGATTATTAAACTACCCCTTCATCAGGTCCCCCCCACCAACCCCATTACAGTCACTGTCCATCAGCGTAGTGAGATGCTATAGAATCACTACTTGTCTTCTCTGAGTTGTACTGCCCTCCCCGTGCCCCCCCAACATTACATCTGCTAATCGTAATGCCCCTTTTTCCCTCTTATCCCTCCCTTCCCGCCCATTTTCCCCAGTCCCTTTCCCTTTGGTAACTATTAGTGCGTTCTTGGGTTCTGTGAGTCTGCTGCTGTTTTGTTCCTTCAGTTTTTTTCTTTGTTCTTATACTCCACATATGAGTGAAATCATTTGATACTTGTCTTTTCGGCTTGGCTTATTTCACTGAGCATAATACCCTCTAGCTCCATCCATGTTGTTGCAAATGGTAGGATTTCTTTTCTTCTTATGGCTGAATAATATTCCATTGTGTATATGTACCACATCTTCTTTATCCATTCATCTACTGATGGACACTTAGGTTGCTTCCATTTCTTGGCTATTGTAAATAGTGCTGCAATAAACATAGGGGTGCATCTGTCCTTTTCAAATTGGGCTGCTGCATTCTTAGGGTAAATTCCTAGGAGTGGAATTCCTGGGTCAAATGGTATTTTTATTTTGAGTTTTTTGAGGAACCTCCATACTGCTTTCCACAATGGTTGAACTAATTTGCAGTCCCACCAGCAGTGTAGGAGGGTTCCCTTTTCTCCACATCCTCGCCAACATTTGTTGTTGTTTGTGTTTTGGATGTTGGCCATCCTCACTGGTGTGAGGTGATATCTCATTGTGGTTTTAATCTGCATTTCTCTGATGATTAGCGATGTGGAGCATTTTTCATGTGCCTGTTGGCCATCTGAATTTCTTCTTTGGAGAAGTGTCTATTCATGTCCTCTGCCCATTTCTTAATTGGATTATTTGCTTTCTGTTTGTTAAGGTGCATGAGTTCTTTATATATTTTGGATGTCAACCCTTTATCAGATACGTTTTTTATGAATATATTCTCCCATACTGTAGGATGTCTTTTTGTTCTACTGATGGTGTCCTTTGCTGTACAGAAGCTTTTCAGCTTGATATAGTCCCACTTGTTCATTTTTGCTTTTGTTTCCCTTGCCCGGGAGATATGTTCATGAAGAAGTTGCTCATGTTTATGTCCAAGAGATTTTTGCCTATGTTTTTTTCTAAGAGTTTTATGGTTTCATGACTTACATTCAAGTCTTTGATCCACCTTGAGTTTACCTTTGTGTATGGGGCTAGACAGTAGTTAAGTCACTAAGTTTTGAATGGCTTGTTGTATAGAAATAGGTAACCAAGACACACACTGCTGTCCTGTGACTGAGGAGGAGACAGTGATGAACTCATCAAATCCTTGAACAAGGGAGACAGAGACAGGAAAGAGGAAGGAAACACTTGTTGGGCTGGAGAAAGGAAAAGACAAAGAGGGCATAATTATATAGACCTCTAAGTAAGGGAATCGGGCTGCCGGGAACTTGTGTCGAGACCCTCTGGGAGACCCATGCACTGCTGGCCAGCTGTCTCGAGGTCACCTGCCCTGCTCAGTGTGGCAGGAAGAAGTTGTGTATATAAGCTGTGCTCAGAAATAAAACTGCATCACTGGTCTGCCACCAGCGGTCAGTGGACCTCCTGATCCGAACTTTGGTTTCTGTGTCTTTCTTGTATCTATCTATGTGTGTTTCTTCAACCTCCCCATCCACCCCTCTCAGGTTCAGCTGGATTGCAGAGCTGGCCTCTGCAACAGTGCACACATTTAATCCTACAGTTTGGGGGTTATTCAAAATATTTCATTTAGAAAAGCATTAATTATATGTTTTTCACTTAACCCACTCATCCTCAAAGTAATGCAGGGGTGAAAATACAGTGATTTTTTTTCCCATTAATTATTCAGTGAAGAGTCACCTTTTCACACACACAATGACCAAGAAACTGCTCAGTAAATTCACAAAGATTGAGAGACTGAAGTATATAGTCTTAGCTACACACATAGAAAAAGTAGGTAGGATACATAAGTGATGAGAGAAACATATAATTTGATGAAAAGAAATATGACTTTCTAAATTGAATTTCCATTAATGCTCTTTATTTCATCTAGAACTAAATTTTTCTGGAAATGTCTGGGGACTCGGGATGCTGGAAATGGGCAGGGGTGCTATTTCACAGAAAAAAAATGGGACCCCTATTTATTCTCAAAATGTTTTGTCTTTTCCACTTCCCTCTGAAATTTTGGTTATTGACTGTACCTGGGGGCTAGTCATTTCCCCTTATGTAATGTGTTTTAAGAAATGGAGAATAATGTGTGAGACTAGGGTTCAGTTCTTGAAACAGAACTTTAAGTGCCACACTTGTCTACTAAATACACACTTGTCTTGACAGAGGTAGTGGGACCTGAAGTGGGCGGGGCTGCATTCACTCCCAAACTTCTAGGATGCGCTGTTGCCATGGTAACGTGGTGATGCCCACCTTGTGTTCTGTTTCATCTGCCTCACTGTGAGCTGAGTAGTTCACTCTGGTGACAAGTGAGAAGCTCTCAGCTTTCAATTGTTGTTATAAAGGTATGTTCCCAAAGATCTCAGAATGCGGTTGCTACTAATGGACTTAGCTTTTTCTCAAAATATTTTTCTCATCTTTTAAAAATTTCCTTTCTCTAATTTGTCATACAGAGTTATAAATATGTTGTATAGTTTTGTTTATTCCTCAATTTCTATTTTTGGTTATTCTATCAAGTTGGTTCCCTTATCTTTTTCTCCATTTAGAAAAACATACCATTTTCTCTTATACTCTGCACCTCTCACTTCCCAGCTCTGGGGAAAATATGGCAGTTGTTTTTAGCCTCATCAATTAAAATTAACTTCAGAAATTCAGAACAGTTGAGTACAGAGGCATTTCCCATAAGGTAGGGAATCTATCACTATCACAAACCTTCCCTGCGCTCCTGACACTGAATATGTGTTGAGGTCAGCACACTGTCGGTCCTGTTACTCCTGTTCTTATATAGTTGACCCCTGGACAATGCAGGGGTGGGGACGCTGATCCCCACCCAGTGCAGCTGAAACTCAAATACATTTTTTTTTTAATTGAAGTATAGTTGATATACAATCTTATATTAGTTTCAAATGTACAATGCAGTGGTTCACATTATTAAATTCTGACCCCAACTAGTGCAGTTATTATCTGTCAGCATAGAAAGATGTAAGAGAATCATTGGCTATATTCTCCATGCTGTGTTACCATTCCTACGAACAACTCATATTATGATTGAGAACTGTTGTGCCCCTTTATCCCTTTCCCGCTCACCACCCACTAATCCCAACCCCTTTCCCAAGGTAACCACCAGTCACTGCTCAGTGTCTATGAGTCTACTGCTATTTTGTTCACTTTTTTTTGTCTTTAGATTCCACAAATAAGTGAAATCATATGGTATTTGTCTTTCTCTTTCTGGCTTATTTGACTTAGCATAATACCCTCTAGGCCCATCCATGTTGTCACAAATGACAGGCTTTCTTTCTTTCTTATGGCTGAGTAACATTCCATTGTGTATATGTACCACCTCTTCTTTATCCATTTATTTATTGATGGACACTTAGGTTGCTTCCATACCTTGGTTATTGTAAATAATGCAGCAATAAACATAGGGATGCATATACCTTTTCAAATCAGGGATTTTGTTATATTCAGGTAAATTTCTAGAAGTGGAATTACTGGGTTGTATGGTATTTCTATTTCAATTTTTTGAAGAACCTCCACACTGCTTTCCATAGTGGCTGCACCAATTTATATTCCCACTGAGAGTGTTGGAGGGCTCCCATTTCTCCACATCCTTGCCAACATTTGTTATTTCTTGTCCTTTCGATAATGGCCATTCTGACTGGTGTGAGGTGGTACCTCATTGAGGTTTTAATTTTATTTCCTTGGTGATGTGAAGAATCTTGTTGGCCATCTGTATTTATTCTCTGGAGAAATGTCTGTTCAGGTCCCCTGCCCACTTTTTAATCAGGTTGTTTGTTTGTTTGTTTGTTTTGGTGTGGAGTTGTATGAATTCTTTATATATTTTGGATGTTAACCCCTTATCAGATAAATCATTTATGAATATATCCTCCCATAATGTAGGCTGCCTTTTTGTTCTGTTGATGGTGTCCTTTGCTGTACAGAAACTTTTTAGTTTGATGTTGTCCCACTTATTCATTTTTGCTTTTGTTTTCTCTTGCATGAGATGTGTCCAGAAGAAATTTGCTTATACTTATGTTCAAGAGATTTTTGCCTAGGTTATCTTCTAAGAGTTTTATGGTCTCATGTCTTCCTTTTAAGTCTTTAATCCATTTCAAGTTTACTTTTGTGTATGGAATTAGACAGTAATCCAGTTTCATTTTCTTTCATGTAGCTGTCCAATTTTCCCAACACCAGTTACTGAAGAGACTGACTTGTCGTCATAACTTATATTTTGTATGTTAAATGTATTATATGTTGTATTCTTACAATAAAGTAAGCTAGAGAAAAGAAAATATTAAGAAAACCATAGGAGAAAAATCTGTTTCCTGTACTATAGTGTATTTGTTGAAAAACAATCCACTTATAAGTGAACCCACACAGTTCAAACCCACGTTGTTCAAGGGTCAACTGGAAATAGTTTTCCAAAAGAGATCATTAGAATGTGAGTGTCTATTTGGAGAGTATAACAATGAAGTAAACTGAAGGAACAAAACAGCCGCAGATTCACAGACTCCAAGAAGGGACTAGTGGTTACCAAAGGGGGGGATGGGGGAGGGGAGAGGGAGGGATGGGGGAGGAGAGGTGGATTGAGGGGCATTATGACTGGCACACATGTCATACTGTCACAAGTATCAAGAGGAAGACAGTGTAGCACAGAGAAGACAAGTAGTGACTCTGTGGTATCTTACAATGCTGATGGACAGTGACTGCAGTGGGGAGTGAGGGGGGACTTGATAATATGGGTGAATGTAGTAAGCACAATGTTTTTCATGTGGAACCTTCATAAGAATGTATTTCAATGATACCTTAATAATAAAAAAAAGAATGTGAATGTCTAGGTTTCAATTTATGACCCAAAACACACATTTACTTTTACGTTGTAGGTATTATCCAAAATTACATTTTACAGAGAAATCAATTATATGCTACCACCCAACTCATTCAGCACCCCAAATGTAAGCATGGTGAAAGTAGAGTGATTTTTTTCTCAAAGAATAGCGAGTCTTTCAACATACAATGAAAGAGACAATTGGTTAATGAATTAATTTAGACTGATAGATAACCAAGTACATAGATTATTAGTAACATGCAAAGAAAAATAGGCAATGTAGGTAGATGAGAGCAATGAAATTTTATGTAACTAGATAATTGTATACATTTGCAGGGAGAATTGTAGCTTTAAAAAAAGAATGAGTATCTATTAAAGTGGTTTCAGTGTAATGTGTTCCTTAGTTCCTTGACCTTTCATCCAGATCTCTTTCCAAAAGCTAAGCTATGGTCTTTTCTATGACTTGGCAAGTATCTCAGGAATTTATGTTCTGTTTGGAAGCACTTGTATTTGTGAGGAATAAATAATGCAGGATGACATTGTTTCCCATATTTGAGAACACAGGACTTTCTAACAGCTGGTGATCCTCCCTTCCGGTGAGCTGGAGTTCATCTCATCTGAACACACTGTCTGCTGACCAGGAGTCCAGCCCCTGGATCATTCTGGAGAACAATGATGCATATTTTTTGTCCGGGGCTACAGGGTGTGTGTTCAGAGTCACCAGCACTTAACTCATTCCTAGACTGTTTCACCAGGCCTCGGGGCGTCTCTACCTAGAAAGCCAAAGGCTTTGATTCTCATGTCTCTCCTGCTCACTCTGCTGTCCTTCCAACAAGGGGGACGGCCCAGCAACAGCTCAGTCGGTGCTTGTTAACCACCCACACCCATGTTCCTCCTCTGTCCAATCAGACTCAGTTCCCTGAGTAATTCCTGAGCACCACCACTGTACTGACTCAATTCCGCATCTTCCTAGTTGCCCCTGAGGACGTGGCGGAGCCCTGTGAAAGCAAGGCAGAGCAGAAGGTCCGGTCAGGAGCCACGGTAAGGTTGTCTTCCTTCAAGAGAGAAACATTGATTGCTTTCTCGGCTTCTTTTTCAGTCAAGTTCAGATAGGAAAAACTGATCACATACAGAACAAAGATATTAGGTAGGGCTTATTTGGGGGAGAGGGTTGGAGCAGAATCTTAGCCACTGATACTTGATTTAAAAGGGCATCCAAAATTGACAGTTATTGGACTGTAAACTGTATCTCAGGGGGCCTTTTCCTCAGCAATTTTTCCTTTTTGGGTTAAGAATTTTGTAACTGCCACCCAAACCAGACTGGAGAGATACACTCTCCAGGAAAACCTTTTGTCTTTTCCATATGTGCTCTTGATGCTTGTTTGAGGGACCTTTGACTCAACCATGGCTTCTCCTCTGGTTTTGTAGAGTGACCAGGAGAACAAAATTCCTGTGCAAGCAGGGCCCAATGTGGTCTGATTCTCACAGGGTTTTCTCCTCTGTAGTTGCAGGTGACATCAGGAGCAGGGGAAGCAGTAAGTCTCCCAGAATCCCTCACTCGCTAAGGAAATAGTCTAGATAAGTAATGGGGGGCTTTCTTGCTGACTTTAGTCTCTGGAGCCACCCTGCTTCCAACTTCCTGGTGGGAATGGGGGTTGGGGGTATAGTAAGAAATGGATTTTCCAGGTAAGGAATTATGGCCAGTTCCACAATCCCTGGGTGCAGCTGCATTCCTTTTTAGCTAAGCCTTATCCTGGGCTGCTCAGACTTGGCTCAGAGCAGGAGTGGGACATGGAGGGTCACAGACTTGATTCACGAAACCAGTGAAGCACCAGCCCAAATGGCCGCTTGCCGGTGAATTCACTCTAGCTGTTCATGCAGGACTGGTCAGCTGAAGGGAAGCTAATTCCTGGCACACCCATCATGAGGTCAGAAAGGGACGTTGGCTGGGTAAGCAGACAAAGGCCTGAACTAGCTTGACTAGCCAGAGAGGGGAGCAACTGGCAGAGGGGTCCAAGATTGATAAACAAAATGTGGTGGAAACTGATTGGAACTAGATCTAACCAGGATGGCATCCAGTTTGATGGGGAATAGATGTCTAACTTCATTAAAATCTCATTTACATAGTAAAAATCACGCCCATCAGTGCCATGACAGTTTCTAATTGTCATGACAACCCCAGAAGAGACCTAATAAGGAAAAGTACCCCCTCTTTCTGAGGCTCTCCCCAGATAAGTCATGACTGTTCCACCCTGTCCTTTAGCTGCTTGTTGTACTTCCAATAAAAGAGCTAACAGACCGCCCGGGAGGGGCTCCTCTGCCTGTGGAGCACCCTCCCTGCTTTACTGTGTGCCCTGCAACCCCTCTTAATGAATCTACCTTTTGCTGTACCATTTGATTTCCATCCTGCACCTGGCCCAGAACTCACCTCCCACATCCTCCTGTAAAGTTACTTGGCACTTTGGAATGTCCCAGGTTCTGAGTCAGCTTGGGAGCCAAACAGACCACTGGTCCCTCAGGATGGTCACCTGGCCATCGGGAGGCTCAATGTGAGACAGCTGACAGTGTGCAGAGGCTGGGGCAGGTGACCACAGGTACGTCCCCTGCCCCTTCAGAGGCACTTCCTTTAAGAGAAACTGCTTTTGTTAGGATCAGAGATTGAAACAGAGAGAAAAGGCCTGGGTTAGGATTTGGGCTCTTCTCTTGGCTCAGACACCTCCTCCAGGGCTACAGCTGTCTCCTGCAGAAGCCTCGGGGCAGGAGGATTTGAGAAATGAAGCAAGGGGAGACATTGGTTCAGGGCTCCAAGGCTGGATCTCAGGTGCCCTGGGCAGGTCTCAGGGGTTCAGGGATCTCTGTCCCCATGGAACCAACCTGTTCCTGTCCTAGATCCATCATGTGTCAGTGTTGTGACTCTGGGAAAATCTTAAGATCTGATTTTCCATGCCATGAACCACATACTATGGGCCCCAGACCCTGTTCTGCCCACCCTACAGGGCTAACATGGGGATCATAGGAGATGCTAACAGATATGAGCTGCAAAGCATTATAGCTATGTAAGAGATGAAGTAATTTCTCACCATCCCCCTTCTGGACACCACAGGACACGTTTTTCATAAAGGCATTACTTTCTAGGCCAGGCGGCAAAGCTGATCTCTCTGATACAAAGGAAGAAGCACAGAAACCCAAACAAAATGAGGACAGAGAGGAAAATGTTCCAAACAAAAGAACAAGATGAGACACCAGAAAAAGGGTTAAATAAAGCAGATTACCAATCTTCTTGATAAATATTTCAAAGTAATAGTCATAATAATGTTCACTGACCTGAGGGAAAGAATTGATCATCTCAGTGATAACTTCAACATAGAGATAGATTTGAAAAGGAGCCACTCAGAGCTGAAGAATATAGTAACTGAAATGAAAAATATAATGGAGAGAATGAATAGTAGACTGCTGGAAGTAGAAGGAAGAATCAATGAGATGGAAGATGGAGACCAGGAAAGCAACAAAGCTCAGGAACAGAGAGAAAAAAGAATTTCTAAAAATGAGAAGATACTTAGAGAGCTGTGTGACAACAAACAAAACAATATTCTCATCATAGGGGTCCCAGAAGGAGAAGAGAGAGGCAAAGCAGTAGAATTCTCTTTGAAGAAATAACTGAAAACATAATCTGGGGAAGGAAACAGATACCAGGTCCTGGAAGCACAGAGAGCCCCTAAAAAGATGAACCCCAGGAAGACAACACCAAGACATACAGTAATTAAAATGGCAAAGATTAAAGATAAAGAGGGAATCTTATAGGCAGATACTTACCTAGATGGGAAACTCCAGAAGGCTATAAGCAGATTTCTAAGCAGAAACGCTACAGGCCAGAAGGGAATGGCATGAAATATTTAATGTATTAAAAGGGAAGAACCTACAACCAAGAATCCTCTACCCAGCAAGATTATCATTCATAAATCCTGTTTAACCTACTCATCTTCTTCCCTTTCTCTATAAAATCCTAGCAACCACTGATCTTTTTCATCATTTCTATAGTTTTTCTTTCTCCAGAATGTCAAATAGTTGGAATCATTAACTATGTACTTTTTCAGACTGACTTTCTCAATTATCTCTATTAAACATTCATCCATGTCTTTGTGTGTATGTGTGTGTGTGTGTGGCTTCGTAGCTCAGTTATTTTTATTACAGAATAATGTGTCATTGAATGGATGTATCACTTGTTTATCCAGTCACCTGTTGAAGGACAGCTTGGTTGCTTCTAGTTTTGGTGGTTACAAATAGAGTTGTTATGAGCTTACTTCCCGTTGTCCACCAGGAAGGTGGCCCAGTGGCAGCTCACTGCCATACACTCTCTCCCCGTGTCTGTATCACTAAAGATCCCTGGGTAATTCCTGAGCAGCACAACCAATGGGCTGACATTTTCTCTGGGTCCTAGGTCTCCCTGAGAGTCTGGATGAGGAGCTTCTTGCGGATGGGGCAGAGGGAAAGTCTCCATTTAATTCCAAGGTAAGCTTGCCTGTCTTTGCCTGAGATTAAAATGTTGCTTTCTCGGTTCTTCTCTTTTTGAGTTGAGTTCAGATATGAAAAAATGACACTGTACATTCTAGATGTTAGATACTGTTTTCTTGGTGTGGTGGAAGGGGAGGTTGTGAACTGTATGATAGGGACCCTTTTACTCAAAAAGCAGTTTTTTCTCCATGGATTAAGGGTTTTGCAATTGCTGCCTCGATGGACTTGACAGATACATCCTCCAGGAAAAGCTCATGCCCTTTTCCCTCAGCGTACTCTATGTTGTTTTGGGGGCCTCTGACTTACTACTGTTTCTCATTTGGTTTGCAATAGTCACAGAAGAACCAAGGACAGCGTACACACATAATGTGATACAACAGTGTTTTCTCTCATTGCAGGTGGCCTCCAGAGGGGGCAGAAACAGTAAGTATTCTGGGATTGGTCACTTGCTAATACAGGCAGTGCACTCTTGCTATCTCCAATATGGAAAACCATGCTGAGTCCATTTCATGCTAGGAATAATAGGAAGTGTGGGGGTGAGAAAATGGATTGCCCAAGTGAAAAACCATGTCCTTGTTTCTAAATCACATGGAAACAACGGTGTTTCCATCCGCACCGAGGAAAGTGTTCAGAGGGCTCTCAAAGGAAAACAAGTTGTGTTTTAGAAACACCATGACTTGGCCAATAACAACTTCATTGAATAATAAACCTCACCTCTGAGTAGACTGTTTAATTCTCTTCAAGGCAGTTTGATTGATGGTGGTTAAAGACAAGCAGCCATAATGGTACTTAATTGGACTGTGGGAAGGTGAAATAGTGTTGTGGTCTCTTCTGAAGGCCTTTGGCAGGAAATAAGTCAAGAGGAGTGCTCTAAGTCAGTAGAAATGTAAAACAAGGTAACTTACGGTTTTCGCTTCCTTTTGAATCATGACTCCTCAGTGAAGTACATTGTAGTTTAGTAGAATTTCATCATCCCACAGACGTTCACCACGTGGAGAGAATGTCTCCATCGTCCCAGACTGGTCGTTGGGCATTTCCTCTGAAGCGGCCTTGGCATCTGATCACTGAACACCACAAAGGTAAAGCACGCCTCTCACAGTTGGAACTTCAGGGTTATGGCTCTGCAGGTGAGAGTGAGAATGATCCAGTGGAAACGGGCCAAGTGACAAGTTGAAGGGGGATCCTCACTCTCATTTGAATCTTTGCATCTGTGATCAATGCCTTGTTGAAGGGCTCTGACCCCACGGAGCCCAGGGAAGGTCTGAGGACCCAGGGCGATGCTGTGAGCCAGCATGGCCCCAACAGGAGGAGGAAGAGTGGGAGCCCTTTTGTCTAATAACCTTCCTGTTCACATTTGTGTCTTTAAAGATTGCATTTTGGAGAGCGTTCTCAGCTGCAGCAGTGAGGATGAGGACTCTCCAGGTAGGGATCTACCTCGGGCCAGAGCCAACGGGAGGGGGGTTACACCTGCTGCTCTGGAGACTGGGGATGGGAAGCGTGATATCAGAAAGGCAAAGGAAACACGTGTGGAGGATCATTTTGTTCTCATATTTTAAATACACAATAGGAAAGGCACTATGCCTTTGGGTTTTGAGAGTGCTGTGCGTATAATCAGGTCTTCTTGCTATCCTAATTAAAGATGATCTTTCCTAGACTGGGTCTTGTTGGCTTTGCCTCTGCAGAGCACCAAAGCCTTGGTCCTGGGGTAGCATGTGGTGGGAACTGAGCAGGAGGCTATTTGGTTGGTGTTCCTCCATGATGGAGGCAATCTGGTGGGACACAGCTCTGTCACCTGCGTTTGACCCTGCAGACAAGTTCTCCCATGGGCGCCAGGAGGGTGGGGAGCAGACTCTCCCCCTGCATGTGCTACCGGATCCTTGTGTGGAAGTCATGTGGGAACACCTCCTGGGCCAGGTTTCTTCACCCCTGCCCCACATTCCACCTGGTGCCTGCTTCCCTCTGACAGACGCACTTGCCCCATGGGCCTCCATGGCTGTCGGGATGCTAGAAGGCTCCGGAAAGGGCTGCCAGGCTGTGCTGCATCTGCTCTCATGGCCCGCTGACCTGGCCTCAGGTGCCCAGGCCCAGGAGAGCCTGGGGCAGCAGTTTAGGAGGCCACTGCTCCTCTCAGATCCCAATGTTCTGGCCACACATTACCTCCCTGCCCCAGTCCCTGGCCATACCCCCCCATCCCGTTACCTTCCCTCAGGCCTCCAGAGGCCCCTCCCTCTGGGTCTTTCCAGGGCCCCACGCAAATCATGGTGGGTACCCTGTGTCTATGCCACCATGTTGGCTATAGGACTGCTGTTGCTTCCCTCACAGACTAGGGGTATTTGGACAAGTTCCTTTACCTCCAATCTTGTGTTTCATCGTCAATGTATGGGGTTGAGAGGTTTAAATGTCCATCAAGAACCTAGGGTTATTCCAGACACAAGACAGACACTAGAAGATATGTGGGGTCTCCCCACGGGCCCTGCACACCCCGGCAGGCACTCCCCACATAGGATTAATTGGAGAAGGTGGGGTTCATTGCCGGGTTCCTCCAGTGTGCCCTTATTATACAACAATATGGCCTGTGGAGGCTGACAAGGAGGAAGGAAATGAGCGCTAATCAGGAGAGATGGGAAAGGAAAGCAGCAGGGGAGGGAAGGAGGGTGGAAGGCAACGTCAGGCCCAGAAATTCAGGGACACAGTGATGGCCTCTTGGAGGGACAGGGTGACCTGGGTCTTCCTTTGTGGTCAGTTAATGGAATCTGAGGGCTGGGACTGGCCTGGAGATCAGAGACCTACTCCACTTGGCAGGGGCGAAGTGACTGAAGACTGGCAGGGGACTGCAGAGCTGGGGATGGAATTCAGTCTGGGGTAGGGCCACACAGTCTCAAGAGCAGTGGGGCCCAGGTTCTCTCCTCAGCCCTGACTCTGCCTTTTCCTTCCCAGGGCCACCCCTTCCGGATCCTGTCTTTTTTACGCTGGAGCATTATTTTGAGTATGTGGAGGACCCCGATGAATCGATCAACAATCTGCATGTAATTTTTCTCTTCTTTTGTAACGCTCATCCTGAAGGACCTGGTCTCATCAAGGCAGATGAGGTCCTTGGATCATCAATGTCTATAAAATCTCTCCAGCCCTGATCATGCATTTCCTTAACATTGACCTGGCTTCTGACCCCGTCTCCAGTGAGACGCTAAAATTACAAATGATCCGTAGCTATCACATGTAAAAATAGGACCCTCGATCTGCAGCAATCAACCCAAGGACCAACCCACTATCAACAGTTTTCAGCCCAGGAGGTAGGCCCACTCCATGTACATCAGGCTTGTAGGAAGTCTGACCATAGTATCTAGCAACCAGCTCAGGACTTTAAATAATAACCCTTGTAACAATTGGCCCCAAATGGCAATATTTATAACAGAGAGCCTTCATTCCCAACTTAGGACCAAAAAGAGAAAGCCAAATATATACTCCTGACAACAACAGAGGACGCCCTGCACCTAGACAGCTCACTACAGCTTCCCCCTGTGAATGGCCTCCAATCAGAGCAGAGCTGAAGCCTTCCCATTCCTCACAATGACAATTTCCCACTCCTCTGCCTGATTTTGAGTCTCTGCCAGAACCCAAGTGACGGCAGTTGATTTCCTTGCTCCAACAAGCTCTTTATAAATATCCTTTGCTTATTCTCACTTGGTTGACCTTTGTTTACTGACAGTTCATTTTGGAGTCCTCCCAAGACCCAGTGTGAGCTGCCTGTTGCTACAGACCCCAGCCCTCAGGCGAGTGTGTCCCCACCGAGGCCCTCCAAGCCTTGCAGCCTGCAGCTTGCCAAGGCTGGGATGATGTGGTAAGTCAGCACTGGATCTCAACTGTGCTCTGTGTGTGAGTTTTCAGGCTATTTGTTCTCAGTTTGGGGCCTGGCTTTTGTTTTTTGTCCCCATGTGTTTGCCCTCCTTGGTGGGATCTGGACATTCTTTCAGCTGTCTTTGGTGTTACAGCTTTGTGTTGTGCTGGGCAAAGGTGTGTCATGATGAGAATGAGAGGGTAGAATGAGGAATGGGCATTATGAGTCTTGTTTGAGCTGGCCTCTCGGACCAGTGAGTTTGACTGACATCTACATGGATGAACTTTGCTGAAGGACACTGATCAAACCATCCATCCAGGTCTCCTTCCATCTAGAACCTGTATCCTGAGAGAGAATTCTATCTGGCTTTCCACTGGCTGAGGAGATTGTAGGGTCTGTGTTCAGAGGCGGCCAACAGTCATTTTGGGGCCCCAAGACATGAGGTGCATAAATGTTACATTTCTACCAACCATCACCAGCCCTCGTGGGGTCATCTAAACCTAAGTCCTCTCTTGCAGGAAAAATCCCTACTTCTCCCATGTATGCATTGCAGTCCTAATCCTTGTGCCCTTTGTAAATGACACCTTCACCAAGGATGATTTGTGTCTTCAGTGCCAACTCCAGAGAATGCTTGATTTCATCAAAATGTTCATTTCAGAGGCACCTTGGAAAAGTAGAGAAATAAGATTCCACATGTCCAATAAGCAGCACATTTTTTTTCCTTTTTTTATTAAAATAATTTATTTTATTATCATTAATCTACAATTACATGTGCAATATTATGGTTATTAAACTACCCCTTCATCAGGTCCCCCCCACCAACCCCATTACAGTCACTGTCCATCAGCATAGTGAGATGCTACAGAATCACTACTTGTCTTCTCTGAGTTGTACAGCCCTCCCCGTGCCCCCCCCAACATTATGTCTGCTAATCATAATGCCCCTTTTTCCCTCTTATCCCTCCCTTCCCACCCATTTTCCCCAGTCTCTTTCCCTTTGGTAACTATTAGTCCGTTCTTGGGTTCTGTGAGTCTGCTTAAGCAGCACATTTTTGATTGATATGCTGAGGTGTCCAAAAGAAATTGTTTTTCTTTTTTTCCATTGGTTTATTTTTTTTAATTAAAAATTTTTGACTTGATTCTTTTTTTGTGCAAAAAAGAGTCTGAATCAAAAATGATTTCCCTAGCAGATTGGCCACAGCAAATGAGCAATTTGACAAACTTAAGCATGGATAAATGACTCATTTCCCCAGTAAACCCTCCTCTCTTGTCCTTCAGTGGGTCCCTCTACCCACCTCTCCTTATTACCTTTATTCTTCTGATGTGCCTCCTTCTGCACCTCATCCCTCCTCTTCCCCTTGTCCAAGTCCCTTACCTTTTCCCAACAATTCTCCTAAAACACGAAAGTGCCAGTTGCCTCCAAGGATCCATCCCTCCCATCACCAGCCATGCAGGCAAATGTAGAATTCAAACCTTGAAACTGAGCTTAATTAAAGGTTATAAATAATTAAAGGTGTCTTTCATTTTAGGAGACTACAACACATCACTCACTCCAAAAGACAGATCAACCAGACAGAAAATAAGTAAGGAGACGGAGCCCCTGAACAAAACATTAGAAAAGATGGACCTAACAGAATCTACAGAGCACTCCACCCAAAACCAACAGGATACACATTCTTCTCAAGTGCATATGGAACATTTCCTAGTATAGGTCACATACTAGGCCACAAAAAGAGCCTCAGCAAATTCAAAAAAATTCAAATTGTTCTAACCCACTTCTCAGATCACAAAGGTATGAAACTAGAAATAAATTGTACAATCCTTAAGATGGATTCTCTCTGAAGCACAGAGAGAAAAAAGGATCTCTAAGAATGAAAGAATATTGAGAGAAATGTGTGACCAATCCAAACAGAACAATATTCGCATTATAGGGGCACCAGAAGAAGGAGAGAGAGAAAAAGGGATAGAAAGTGTCTTTGAGGAGGTAATTGCTGAAAACTTCCCCAATCTGGGGAAGGAGATAGTCTCTCAGGCCATGGAGATGCACAGATCTCCCAACACAAGAAACCCAAGGAAGACACCACCAAGACGTATAGTAATTAAAATGGCATAGATCAAGGTTAAGGACAGACTATTAAAAGCAGCCAGATAGAGAAATAAGATCACATACAAAGGAAAGCTCATCAGGCTATCATCAGACTTCTCCACAGAAACCTTACAGGCCAGAAGGGAGTGGCATGATGTATTTAATGCAATGAAGCAGAAGGGCCTTGAACCAAGAATACTTTATCCGGCAAGATTATCATTTAAATTTGAAGGAGGGATTAAATAATTTCCAGATAAGCAAAAGCTGAGAGAATTTACCTCCCACAAACCATCTCTACAGTTTATTTAGGAGGGACTGCTATAGATGGAAGTGTTCCTAAGGTTTAATAGCTGTCACCAGAGGTAAGAAAACCACAGTAAAGAAGGTAGAACAGCTAATTACTAAGCAAATGCAAAAATTCAAATAACTATCTCTGAAGTTAATCAAGGGATAGACAAAGAGTACAGAATACGATACCTAATATACAAAGAATGGAGGAGGAAGAAAAAAGAAAAACCTTTAGACTGTGTTTGTAATAGCATATTAAGTGAGTTAAGTTAGATTCTTAGATAGTAAGGAAGTTAACCTTGAACCTTTGGTAACCACGAATCTAAAGCATGCAATGCCAGTAAGTACATACCTATCACAAATCACCCTAAATGTAAATGGAATGAATGTACCAATCAAAAGATATAGAGTCACTGAATGGATAAAAAACAAGACCCTGTCTATATGCTGCCTAGAAGAGACTCACTTAAAACCAAAGACATACACAGACTAAAAGTGAAGGGATGGAAAAAGATATTTCATGCAACTAATAGGGAGAAAAAAGCAGGAGTTGCAGTACTTGTATTAGACAAAATAGACTTCAAAACAAAGAAAGTCACAAGAGACAAAGAAGGACATTACATAATGAGAAAAGGGTCAATTCAACAAGAAGATATAACCATTATAAAATCTATACGCCCAACACAGGAGCACCTACACATGTGAAACAAATACTAAGAGAACTAAAAGGAGAAATAGAATGCAATGCATTCATTCTAGGAGACTTCAACACTCCACTCACTCCAAAGGACAGATCAACCAGACAGAAAATAAGTAAGGAGACAGAGGCACTTAACAACACAACAGAACAGATGGACCTAACAGACATCTATAGAACTCTACATCCAAAAGAAGCAAAATACACATTCTTCACAAGTGCACATGGAACATTTTCAAGAATAGATCATATACTAGGCCACAAAAAGAGCCTCGGTAAATTCAAAAAGATTGTAATTGTACCAACCAGTTTCTCAGACCACAAACGTATGAAACAAGAAATAAATTAAGGAAAGAAATGAAAAATCCCACAAACACATGAAGGCTTCAGAACATGCTCCTAAATAACCAATGGATCAATGATCAAATAAAAACAGAGATCAAGCAATATATGGAGACAAATGACAATAATTCAACACTGCAAAATCTGCGGGATGCAGCAAAGGCCATGCTAAGAGTAAAGTATATTGCAATACAGGCCTACCTCAGGAAAGAAGAACAATCCCATATTAGCAGTCTAAACTCACAATTAACGAAATTAGAAAAAGAAGAAGAAATGAGGCCCAAAGTCAGTAGAAGGAGGGACATAATAAAGATTAGACCATAAATAAATAAAATCGAGAAGAATAAAACAATAGATAATAATCAATGAAAGCAGGAACTGGTTCTTCAAGAAAATAAAGAAAATAGATAACCCCCTAGCCAGACTTATCAAAAAAAAAAGACAGTCTACTCACATAAACAGATCAGAAATGAGAAAGGAAAAATAACCACAGACACCACAGAAATACAAAGAATTATTACAGAACACTATGAAAAATTATATGCTAACAAACTGGATAACCTAGAAGAAATGGACAACTTTCTAGAAAAATACAACCTTCCAAGGCTGATCCAGAAAGAAACAGAAAATCTGAACAAACCAATTACCAGCAATGAAATTGAACTGGTAATCAAAAAATTACCTAAAAACAAAACACCTGTACACATAGATGGCTTCACTGCTGAATTTTATCAAACATTTAGTGAAGACCTAATACCCATCCTCCTTAAACTTTTCCAAAGAGTAGAACAAGAGGGAATACTTCCAAACTCATTCTATGAGGCCAGCATAACTCTAAAACCAAAACCAGGCAAAGACACCACAAAAAAATGAAATTACAGACCAATATTCCTGATGAACATAGATGCAAAAATACTCAACAAAATATTAGCAAACTGAATTCAAAAATACATCAAAAAGATCATCCATCATGATCAAGTAAGGATTTATTCCAGGGATGTAAGGATGGAACAACATTCGAAAAATCCATCAACATCCACCACATCAACACAAAGGACAAAAACCACATGATCATATCCATAGATGCTGAAAAGGCATTTGACAAAATTCAACATCCATTCATGATAAACACTCTCAACAAAATGGGTATAGAGGGCAAGTACCTAAACATAATAAAGGCTGCATATGACAAACCCACAGCCAACATTATACTTAACAGCAAGAAGCTGGAAGCATTTCCTTTAAGATTGGGAACACGACAAAGATGCCACTCTCCCCACTTCTTTTCAAAATAGTACTGGAGGTCCTAGCCACGGCAATGAGACAACACAAAGAAATAAAAGGCATCCAGATTGGCAAGGCAGAAGTTAAACTGTCGCTGTTTGCAGAGGACATGATATTGTACGTAAAAAAACCCTAAAGAATACACTCTAAAACTACTAGATCTAATATCGGAATTCAGCAAAGTTGTGGGATACAAAATTAATATGCAAAATCTGTGGCATTCCTATACACTAACAATGAACTAGCAGAAAGAGAAATCAGGAAAACAATTCCATTCACAGTTGCATCAAAAAGAATAAAATACCTAGGAATAAACCCAACCAAGGAAGTGAAAGACCTATACTCTGAAAACTGCAAGACACGCATGACAGAAATTAAAGAAGATACCAATAAATGGAAACACATGCCGTGGTCATGGTTAGGAAGAATTAATATTGTCAAAATGGCCATCCTGCCTAAAGCAATCTACAGATTCAGTGCAATTCCTATCAAAATACCAACAGCATTCTTCAACGAACTAGAGAAAATCATTCTAAAATTCATATGGAACCACAAACGACCCTGAATAGCCAAAGCAATCCTGAGAAGGAAGAATAAAGCTGGGGGGATTATGCTCCCCAACTTCAAGCTCTACTACGAAGCTACAGGAATCAAGACAATGTGGTACTGGCACAAGAACAGACCCATAGACCAATGGAATAGACTAGAGAGCCCTGATATAAACCCAACCATATATGGTCAATTCATATATGATAAAGGAGAATGGACATACAAGGGGGAAATGACAGCGTCTTCAAGAGTTGGTGTTGGCAAAACTGGACAGCTATATGCAAGAGAATGAAACTGGATTATTGTTTAACCCCACACACAAAAGTAAACTCAAAGTGGATCAAGGACCTGAATATAAGCCATGAAACCATAAAACTCTTAGAAGACAACATAGGCAAAAATCTCTTGAATATAAGCATGAGCAACTTCTTCTGAACGCAGCTCATCGAGCAAGGGAAACAAAAGTAAAAATGAACTCATGGGACTACATCAAACTAAAAAACTTTTGTATGGCAAAGGACACCATCAACAGAACAAAAAGGCATCCTACAGTATGGGAGAATATATTTGTAAGTGACATATCCAACAAGGCGTTAACATCCAAAATATATAAAGAACTTACACGCCTTGACACCCAAAAAGAAAATAACCCAATTAAAAAATGGGCAGAGGATATGAAGAGACAGTTCTCCAAAGAAGAAATTCAGATGGCCAACAGACACATGAAAAGATGCTCCACATCACTCATCATCAGGGAAATGCAAATTAAAACCACAATGAGATATACCTCACACCAGTAAGGATGACCAGCATCCAAAAGACTAAGAACAACAAATGCTGGCGAGGATGCGGAGAAAGGGGAACCCTTCTACACTGCTGGTGAGAATGTAAGCTAGTTCAACCATTGTGGAAAGCAATATGAAGGTTCCTCAAAAAACTAAAAATAGAAATACCATTTGACCCGGGAATCCCACTGCTTGGAATTTACCCAAAGAATACAACTTCTCAGATTCAAAAAGACATATGCACCCCTATGTTTATCACAGCACTATTTACAATAGCCAAGATATGGAAGCAACCTAAGTGTCCATAAGTAGATGAATGGATAAAGAAGAGGTGGTACATATACACATGGAATACTATGCAGCCATAAGAAAGAAACAAATCCTACCATTTGCAACAACATGGTTGGAGATGGAGGATATTATGCTCAGTGAAATAAGCCAGGAGAAAGACAAGTGCCAAATGATTTCTGTCATTTGTGGAGTATAACAACGCAGCGAAATTGAAGGAACAAAATAGCAGTAGACTGACAGATTCCAAGAAGGGACTAGTGGTTACCAAAGGGGAGGGGTATGGGTAGGCGGGTGGGGAGGGAGGGAAAAGGGGATTGAGGCATATTACATTTAGTACACATGGTGTGGGGGTTCAAGGGAAAACAGTGTAGCACAGAGAAGGCCAACAGTGAATCTGTGGCATCTTACTACACTGATGGACAGTGGATGCATTGGGGTATGGGTGTGGACTTGATAATATTCGTAAAAGTAGTCACCACATTGTTTTTTCATGTGAAACCTTCATAAGAGTGTATACCAATAATACCCTAATAAAAAATAATTAAAAATAAATAAACAAATAAAGTGTTTGTATTTTCCAAGTTGCTTACTATTATGTATAAAAAAAAGATGCAATCTTATTTTTAAGATGGAATCCTTCCTGTTTTTACTACATTGTTTTGGGCTTGCTTGCTACATTGCCCAAGTTGCAAATCATTTGTTTAGGGCTGGAGGAAGAAAAGCAGCACCTGGGTAAAGTTAGAAAAAACAAGCTGGGCCCCCCAGCAGGCCAAAACAAATCTCATTATGGATTATCGTGCATTGTTTTTTTTCTGGAGGCCCTCACCCTACTCCGTCTAAGCCTATGGTCCCTGTCTCATTCCCTCCTCTACAGATGGTGACCCTAGCTGCTGCTAGGAAAAGGGGGCAATGACCGCTCTGGCTACTTCATGTTGAGAGGGGGCACAGTAAAGGCTGCAGCTAGGTCTCCATCACTGGTTATCTGAGAGGGCCACAGAAGATGGGCACTTCTATCTGGGGTTCTATTCCCATCACCATTTGCAGTTTCATGGCTTCAAAAGGATTTAGAAAACCAGCTCCATATCATAGTAGTCCATGGGACTCCTAGGCCTGACATAGCTTGGACTAGCTTTCAGAGGTCCTGGAGTGAATCAGAGACATTTTGTGAATAATTTGGAATGTACGCACAATACACAACTTTAATTATAGCACTTGTCCCACCTGTACTGCTGTTAAGATGTTTACTGCCATTCTGCTTTGTATAACTGATGGGCACATTAGTTTAACTTCAGTATAAAGGCCTTTTGAGTAAAACTGGTAAAGGATTTGATATGCTAAATTACATTTTCTAAACTAAGAGATGGTATAAAAATGGAGGCTAGGTGATCATACCAATGAAAAACACTCCTAGTCCGTCAATGTTGGAGGCTTGGGAAGTTTCCTGGGTGTCGGATGTTTTTAATCCAACATCCTTGCAGCCAAGAAGAAGTTTAGTTATCACACTTATTCATTTCACTCGTTCTTAACAACCATGCTAGATCACTCACAAAATCTTCACTAAAAATGAGAAAGTCAAGCCTCTCTTCAAGCATTCTTTCTTTTGAAAGATTTAAGCCACGCTGTATTGCAGAAGATAAATTTCTGTCTCAGGGAGGGGCTCAGGATGGCGGTGTGAACAGGGCGGCAGAAATCTCCTCCCAGAACCATATATATTTTTGAAAATACAACAAATACAACTATTCCTAAAAGAGAGACCAGAAGATACAGTACAACAGCCAGGCTACATCTACATTTATGATAACTCAGCATTTAGTGAAGGGGGTAAGATACAAAGCCATGACCCAGCGGGACCTGAGCACTACCCCCACCCCAGCTCACTGGCAGGAGAGAAAGAATCAGAGTGGGGAGGGAGTGGAAGCATGGGACTGCTAAATAACCAGCCCTGGTGATCTGCACCAGGAGCACAGACACACATCGCATCGGTGTACTGGATATTAGAGAAATGGAAGGGCAGGATCTGGGATGGACACTGTGAGTGGGTCCCCAAAGCCAGTTCCCCTGGAACAAAAGAAAAGCGGGCCCTTTTTAAAAGTCTTAAAGGGACAAGGGCCCAACAGCTGAACAAAATCGTCCCAGCCGACTCAGCCCAGTGGGCTGGGAATCTTGGGGAGCTTCGGGCCTCCTAAACCCCAGCCGGGTGAAGCGTTCTAGAGGCCCCTCACGGCGATAAGCAGCCTGCCATGCGTTCCCCCTGGCTGGTGCTGCAAACGGACCCGCTGAGCAGACAGCTGTGGAGCAGCCGGAGAGCGGCCCCGCCTACAGCAACCACACAGAATTTGCTCGCAGCAGGACACAGAAGCCAAAGCAAGGTCCGGAAGGCACGAAGGGGCGCCAGCCTTGCTGCAGAACACACCCAGCATGGCTGCAACCCACTGCAGTGCTCTAGGCTAGCCTGGGGGCAGCCCTGCCCAAGGCAGTTCAGGGGATTATTCCAGAGACTGCCTCCTGGTATGCGGGTAAGTGGCACAGGCTGCAGAAGCCACTGCAAGGTCCAGAAGGTGTGAAGGGGCCCATCCTTGCAGTAGAACGCACCTGGCGTGGCTGCCACCGCCCCTCCAATGCTCTAGGCTAGTCTGAGGGCGGCCCTGCCCACGGCAGCTTAGGGGATTACCCCAGAGACTGCCTCCCAGTGTGTGGGTAACAGGCACAAACTGCAGAAGCCGGAGCAACGTCCAGAAGGCGCGAAGGGGCCCACCCTTGCAGTAGAACGCACCCAGCATGACTGCCATGCCCCTGCAGTGCTCTAGGCTAGCCTGAGTGTGGCCCTGCCCATGGCAGCTCAGGGGATGATCCCAGAGACTGCCTCCCGGTGTGCGGGTAACCAGCACAGGCTGCAGAGAAGGGCAAAGTGAACAAGCAGGAAGGGACTTTGTTCTCCCAGCTGACACATGTGCCACCTGCCTGTAACCAGTTCTATCACCATGAAAACACAGAAGAATCTGGTCCAGTCAAAAATCACTCAGACAACCCCAGAGAGAGGGCCTGGTGGGATAGATTTAAACAATCTTCCAGAAAAAAAAAAAAGTCATAACCATGCTGATGGACCTACAGAGACATATGCAAGAGCTAAGGGATGAAGTCAAGAGGGAGATTATAGAAATGAAATAGTCGATTGATGGGCATAAGAGCCGACTGGATGAGGTGTAAGAGACGGTTAATGGAATAGAAATCAGAGAACAGGAGTACAGAGAAGCTGAGGCAGGGAGAGATAAAAGGATATCTTGGAATGAAAGAATATTAGGAGAACTGTGTGACCAATCCAAACAGAACAATATTTGCATTATAGGGGTACCAGAAGAAGAAGAGAGAGAAATAGGGATAGAAAGTGTCTTTGAGGAAATAATTGCTGAAAACTTCCCCCAGCTGGGGAAGGAAATATTTTCTTAGACTATGGAAGCCCACAGATCTCCCAACACAAGGGACCCAAGGAGGACAACACCAAGACATATAATAATTAAAATGGCAAAGATCAAAGACAAGGACACAGTATTCAAGGCAGCCAGAGAGAGAAAAAAGATCACCTACAAAGGAAAACCCATCAGGCTATCATCAGACTTCTCAAGAGAAACCTTACAGGCCAGAAGAGAATGGCATGATATATTTAACACAATGAAACAGAAGGGCCTTGAACCAAGAATACTATATCCAGCACAATTATCATTTAAATTTGAGGGAGGGATTAAACAATTCCCAGACAATCGAAAGTTGAGGGAATTTGCCTCCCACAACCATCTCCAAAGGATATTTTAAAGGGACTGCTCTAGATGGAAGCACTCCTATGGCTAAATAGATGTCACCAGAGAAAATAAAATCACAGCAAAGAAAGCAGACCATCCAAAAACTAACTAAAGGCAAAAAGTAAAATCAACTATCCACAAAAACAGTCAAAGGAAACACAAAAGAGTACAGAATAAAACACCTAACATATAAAGAATGGAGAAGGAAGAATAAGAAGGGAGAGAGAAATAAAGAATCATCAGACTGTGTTTACAATAGCTTAATAAGAGACTTAAGTCGGACTGTTAGATAGTAAAGAAGCTACCCTTGAACCTTTGGTAACCACGAATCTAAAGCCTGCAATGGCAATAAGTACATATCTGTTGATAATCACCCTAAATGTAAATGGACTGAATGCACCAATCAAAAGACACAGAGTAACAGAATGGATAAAAAAGCAAGATCCATCTATATGCTGCTTACAAGAGACTCACCTCAAACCCAAAGATATACACAGACTAAAAGTGAAGGGATGGAAAAGATATTTCATGCAAACAACAGGGAGAAAAAAGGAGGTGTTGCAGTACTTGTATCAGACAAAATAGACTTCAAAACGAAGAAAGTAGCAAGGGATAAAGAAGGACATTACAAATTGATAAAGGGATCAGTCCAAAAGAGGATATAACCATTATAAATATATATGCGCCCAACACAGGAGCACCGACATATGTGAAACAAATACTAACAGAATTAAAGGAGCAAATAGAAAGCAATGCATTCATTTTAGGAGACTTCAACACACCACTCACTCTAAAGGACAGATCAACCAGACAGAAAATAAGTAAAGGCACAGAGGCACTGAACAACACACTAGAACAGATGGACCTAACAGACATCTACAGAACCCTACACCCAAAAGCAGCAGGATACACATTCTTCTCAAGTGCACATGGAACATTTTCCAGAATAGACCAAATACTAGGCCACAAAAAGAACCTCAGTAAATTCAAAAATATTGAAGTTCTACCAACCAACTTCTCAGATCACAAAGGTATAAACCTAGAAATAAATTGTACAAAGAAAACAAAAAGGCTCACAAACACATTGAGGCTTAACGACATGCTCCTAAATAATCAATGGATCAACGACCAAATTAAAACAGAGATTAAGCAATATATGGAGACAAATGACAACAACAGCACAAAGCCACAAATTCTGTGGGATACAGCAAAGGCAGTTTTAAGAGGAAAGTATATTGCAATCCAGGCCTATTTAAAGAAGAAAGAACAAGGCCAAATGAATAGTCTAAAGTAACAATTATTGAAATGGGAAAAAGAAGAACAAATGAGACCCAAAGTCACCAGAAGGAGGGACATAATAAAGATTAGAGAAGAAATAAATAAAATTGAGAAGAATAAAACAATAGAAAAAATCAATGAAACCAAGAGCTGGTTCTTTGAAAAAATAAACAAAATAGATAAACCCCTAGCCAGACTCATTAAGAGAAAAAGAGAATCTACACACATAAACAGAATCAGAAATGAGAAAGGAAAAATCACAACAGATCCCACAGAAATACAAAGAATTATAAGAGAATATTATGAGAATCTATATGCTAACAAGCTGGAAAACCTAGAAGAAATGGACAACTTCTTAGAAAAATACAACCTTCCAAGACTGACCAAGCAAGAAACAGAAAACCTAAACAGACCAATCACCAGCAACGAAATTAAATCGGTAATCAAAAAACTACCCAAGAACAAAACCCCTGGGCCTGATGGATTCACCTCTGAATTCTACCAGACACATAGAGAAGAAATAACACCGATTCTCCTTAAAGTTTTCCAAAAAATAGAAGAGGAGGGAATACTTCCAAACTCATTCTATGAAGCCAGCATCACTCTAATACCAAAACCGGGCAAAGACCTCACCAAAAAAGAAAATTACAGACCAATATCCCTGATGAACGTAGATGCAAAAATACTCAACAAAATATTAGTAAATTGAATTCAAAAATACATCAA